>CAOJBK011960754.1:0-12772 GCA_948294925.1 Codiaeum variegatum
TATATATATATATATATATATATATATATTGTTATATGAGTGAAAAATTCAAAATAGTCCTTTTATATCTAAAAAAGACTTACTTATATATATCATGTGTATATATTTATCCAATTAAATAAAAATATTTTGAATAAATAATATTATTAGTATCTATTTACAAAGTAAAGAATAAGAAAAATAATTAAATATTTTAAAATGTATTCATTTTAAAATATATGAGAGGAGCTCAAGGACCACATAGACAATTGCTTTCGATATTCTTGGCTGGGTTGATGGGATTTCCGGGCATTTATTCTTTGATTTCCACATATAGTTGTTGGGTAAATAAATAGTAATACTACTAGACTACTAGCAATAGAATTTAGTAAGAATATTTTATACAAGATTGCTTGTTTTTTGCTAAACTCTGTTTCTATGCTTTTATTTAAAAAAACAAACACAACACCACCTTTTCTCTGACTTATCTGACTCCCACCATTGTCCCCTCTTCCCCCCACTCCCACTTTCTCTTCTTACCTTAGCTTTCCCACAATTAAACATCAATACAATACAATACCCACCACTTCTCTCTCTCTCTTCTCTTTCTCTTTTGTTTTTCTAAAAAAAAAAAAGAAACCCACACACAAAACAAGCCTGCCTGCCTCCCTGTGATGATCAGAATACCACAACTTGGTTTCATGTCTCCAAATTTTAAGCAATTTTCTTTCTGGGTTTCCATTTTTATTTAGCTTCCCTGCCACTTCAAATAATGGTACTTTTCTTTTTCATATTCAATTTTTCTTCATCTTATAGTGTTATTGAGTTCATTTTTCTGGGTTTTTTTTTCTTTTATTACTGAATTAAATACATGGAGTGTTCACTTAGTTCTTTCTTTTAAGGGTACATATTTTGATTCTATTTTAAACTATCTCTATTTAACCAATATGATGAGATTTAGATGTTCTAAAATGGATCTAAATATTTTTTTTATTAAGGAAATTAAAGAACAAGGATAAAAGCCTGAATTTAGGTAAATTTTGGGTTTTTGGATATGCAGGACTTGTCTGGTTCTGGTTATATTTACCATGGGGGAACTGATTTTCTTGGTTCATAACTTTTGCTGTTGATTTATGTCAATGATCTGCCTAAATGTAAGTATAAATATTGTATAAATTTAAAATTTTCTTTTTCTATATCTGTTTTTATATCATACTTTCTGAAAATGAGAAGTCTCTTGCACTAAAATGCCCTTTATATCCTCTCAATTGTTAACTTTTCTTATTAGTATAATCAATATTGGTAGCTGAGTAGAGTGACGAGCAAAGAACTGAATTTATAGCCAATTCTCAGTAAAACCCATTTGAATAACACTTTAAGCATAGCATAAGCTTTCTCACTTTATTATCATTTAAAGGAGAGAAATGACAATAACTTTATAGATCTGAAATATAAATCCTTAATCCAAGTAATTTTATTAGGATTACTATTAAATGTATAACTAATGTTAAAACATTCTGCCTTAGTACTCTGGATTTTGAGGATTTGCTTAAAACAGTTGTACCAATTTTGCTGCAGCACAATATCATTGATCTAATATCTTTTCAAGGCGCGAAAAGTCACTTAGAATTTTGTTTTCCATGTTGTATGTGAATGAATGAAAGTAGAGTTAATATTCATCAAGTGAGTTTTATATGTTGAAAATTAAATTTGAAGTACCAAATATATTGATCATGTCCAAACTTACAGGCGAAGATCATTTACTAGCTTGTCATTACTCTATTCAAATTCGATATGAAACCCATCATTGATCTTGAAGTGGAAGCCTCCTCAGAGAATGATTCTGAGGTTAGTAGCCAAGTAGCTTCAAACTTATCCACTCATGAAAATTCAGCAGGCCTCTCCAATGACAGCCTCACAAACTGTTCCAATCTCACAAATGTCGTAGCTGCTCAATCTGGTTCAGAACCAGTTTCCCTTGACTTAACCCTTTGTTTCAATAATGATGAATTAGGCAGAGGAAGGGAATCAATTGGATTCTCATTTTCAAGCACAAGGGAGAGCAGCAATGAACCGGCAGCACATACTACTGGAGCAGCTGTACCACGAGTGTTTTCGTGCAATTACTGTCAGCGAAAGTTCTTTAGCTCACAAGCACTTGGAGGTCACCAGAATGCACATAAGCGAGAGAGAACACTTGCAAAACGAGCAATGAGGATGGGGATGTTCTCCGAACGATATGTCAGCTTGGCGTCTTTACCTTTACATGGATCCTCATTTAGGTCTCTTGGAATCAAAGCACACTCTTCACTGCACCAAAACTTTGCAACACCAATAAGGCCACAAGATATCAGAAACAGTGCAAGATTTGATCAGCAATATGTCGGTCTTCCAATCTTTGTGGAAGAGGACGAGGCAGAGCTTTTATGGCCAGGAAGTTTTCGAAAGGTAGCTGAGGCAGATGATTCTCATAATCATCAAAATTTTGTACTCACGGGAACTTCAAATATGAATTTTTTCAGCGAAACTCCAGCAGCAGACTTGGATGATTCTATTCCAGACCTCACATTGAAACTTTAAGACCTTCAGCCTTTAATTGACCAGACTTGCTTCTGTAGATCATCTTTGAAATTCTATCTTTGTATAGCAAGATTGTGCATGATCTGTGGCTTAGCTTTTATTGTTACAAGAACTTTCTTCTTATTTGATCTTCTTCACTTTGGTTTTGTATGCTAATGCATAAGATCTTGACAATGATTATTTTGGAGCTTCAGTATTGCTTGTTCTGATTCATATGATGCGTTTCATTTGCTCTAATTCTTAAAGTTGTTTCTTTGTTTGGTCATACTTGTTATCTTTCTTTACTTGTGAAGTACCTTGTTGTGCGGCTTCATAGTTTCTTTGGAAGTACTAAGGTAGTGTTAAATATGACGTAATAGAATGCAATGCAATGTAATCAAATCCATTTTTAGTATAAATTATATTGGAAATGCATTTATTGTGAGCGAGCTTGCCGTGTGGTGTGAAAGCATAGAGATTTGAAATGGCTGCATTCTTCCTCCCTTGAATAAGAAACAAAACGAGTCATTTCCACAACTGATCATACAGAAAATATATATACTTGCTTCTGCCATCTCAGAGTTGCTGTATTCCTCATTATGGACATGACATTTGACACCAAACCAAATTATAATATAAAGTACTTTGCTCCTTGTTTTATTAGTACACTTGAAAGATTCTCCCTCTTTTCTTCTTTTTTAGAACTTAGTACCACTCTGCTGCAAAACAACAGTAGCAGTCAGTCGTAGGATTTAAATTATTGGTAGTTTCTTTTTTTACTACTTTACTTTCACTACCTAGCAGTTATTTTAGAAGAAGCTGATATTACAATTTCAACGTCGTATCTGATTTTGAACTTGTATCCTTAAATTTTAAAGGATCCGTATGAATTAAGATCCTCTCCAACACGGCAAATTCTAGCATTATGCAGTACACTTACAGATGATTATCACGGTTAAATCAATCATTTTTAAAAATCATGATTTAAATCTAATATGTTGAAAATGATTAATTTACACATAGTAATCATCCGTTCGCATACTGCATAAATGAGGTGATCAATTTCTTGATAATCAGAGAAAAACACGAAGAAAACAAAGGAAGGCGGAATTCAAAACTATTATTAAAATGAGTTTGTTACAGTCAAAACTAATTCCCACCACCTATTTATACAAAATGAAGAAGAAGAGCACATGCCACAACCACGTGCTAAAGAACTAAAACAAAGAATTAAAACACCATTTTACTAAAACGACACTAGATAAATAAATCCAACATATCTCCCTCTCAATATGAACTTGGAAAAGGCTGATTAAAGTTTATCTTGGACAAGAAATGAGAAAACAATGGCGCATTTAGGGGTTTAGTGGAGAGGTCTGCAAGCTGCTGAGAAGTGGGAACATGAGTAAGAAAAATGGAATTCCGTTTATACTGATCACGAACCACATGACAATCAATGTCAAGGTGTTTTGTCCGCTCATGAAAAACAGGATTGACAGTGATATGTAGAGCAACCTGATTATCATAGAAAAGAGGAATAGGAGTGGTGAATTAGATTTGAAAACCTTGAAGAAGATAGTTGATCCATAGCAATTCACAAACAATACTAGCAAGACTCCTATATTCTGCTTTTACTGTTGATCTAGAAACAATAGATTGCTTCTTCAATCTTCCATGAAATGAGATTATTGCTAAGAAAAATGCAGAAACCAGTTATAGATTGCATGGAATCTGAATAGGAAACCTAGTCTGCATCAGCATAGGCTGTAATTTGAAGAGAATTGGTTGCAGAAATGTAAAAACCATGATTAGGACATCCTTTAAGATATTTCAGTAAATGAATCAAATGAAATGTATAAATCATGATTAGGACGTCCTTTAAGATATTTCAGTAAATGAATCAAAGCCTTCCAATGAGGAATTCTAGGAGACTGCACATATTGACTAAGTTGTTGGACAACATATTTATTATTTGGCCTTGTAAAATTCAAGTAAAGCAACCTATCCACCATTCTCTTATACTGATCAGGTTGATAAAAAAAACTCACTTCTTCTAGTGAAAACTTAACATGTTTAGCCATTGGAGTAGAGACTGGTTTAGCACCAGTAGAACCAACATCTGCCAAAATGTCAAGGATATATTTCCTTTGAGACAAAAAAAGTACCCTTTGGATTCCTGGCCAATTCAATACCAAGAAAATAATGGGCATAGCCTAAATCCCTTACAGTAAAAGGCCTGGTCCAAAAAGGCCTTAACTTCTTTCAACAAAGTTTCATCAGGCCTTGCAATTAGAACATCATCCACATAGACAATAAGAGTAACAAAAGTAGAACCAATGCCTTTTATGAAAAGACAATAGTCAGGAGAGGCCTAATGAAAACAAAAGAGAGCAATTTATCAGTGGGTTCTTCGTTCCACTACCTAGAGGCTTGTTTAAGGCCATAAAGAGATTTTTGTAATCTGCAAACCTGGCTTGGCTTAGCCTTAGCATAACCTTCTGGTGGAACCAAATAAATTTCTTCATCTAAATAACCATAAAGACATGCATTATTGACATCCATTTGCAGTATAGGCCAATTAAAGTGTGTAGCTAAAGTTAATAAAATTCTCACTGTAACATATTTAGCAACATGAGAAAAAATGTCAGTATAATCCTGACCCTCAACTTGTGTGTATCCTTTAGCCACTACCTGTTGGTTTCTTACCAACAGGAAAATTAGTGGGAAACCACATATTATTTTCTTCTAAAGCATCTAGTTCCTTATTCATAGCATCGATCCACCTAAGATTAGCTTGAGCTTGCTTATTAGACTTAGGTTCCTGAGTAGCTGATGCATTTGCTAAAAAGGTCATGTAATGCTCAAAGAAATAATTGGGTTCAATGAAAGGATAAGCTAAAGGTATATGAGGTGATGATAATTTGGTTTTATGGTGTTAGTAATATCAGTGAAATTGAGAGAGAATGTAGAAGGTATCACTGCAGATACAAGATCATTAAGCCAAGCAGGAGGCTTAGTGATTATAATATTATGCCTCGAATGAGGGTTATTACTAGTATTGGGTACAATGGACAGATCAATAGGAGACATAGTAGGAACTAAAGAAGATGGATAAGAAGTAGAAAGATTTGTAGGAGAAGTATGGGGTACTATATCAGTGATAATAGGTGCTAGTAAAAAAGCATAAAAGGGAGAAGAAATATTAACATCTTCAGAAGGATGAGCAGGGGACGAAGGAGGAGAAGGTGGAAGTGAACTATTGGATAAGGAAGAAGTAATATCAGAAGGAAAAATAGAAGAAGGTAGAGGATCAGAAATAGGAACATGTAAGACATGCAAATCAACAAAAGGTTGAGGAGAAATAGAATAAGGAAACATATTTTCACATAATACAACATCCCTAGAGACAAAGAATTTCTTATTTTTTAAATCATGCTTGTAAGCTTTTTGTCTAGGAGGATAAC
Source organism: Codiaeum variegatum (assembly GCA_948294925.1). NCBI lineage: Eukaryota > Viridiplantae > Streptophyta > Magnoliopsida > Malpighiales > Euphorbiaceae > Codiaeum > Codiaeum variegatum. The sequence goes on from CAOJBK011960754.1 coordinate 6,003, forward strand.
CCAAAAAGACATACTGAATAGATCTAGGAGAAAACTTGTCCTTTGTAGGTTCAATGTTAGTTGCATAAGCTAGACAACCAAAATTTTTAAGGAAAGCATAATCAAGTGATTTATTATTGAGAAGTTCATAAGGTGTCTTCCAATTAAGAATAGCAGAAGGTATCCTATTAATCAAATAAGTAGCAGTAAACATTGTTTCCCCCCCTAGAAATGTTTTGGTAGGTCAAATTAAAACATAAAAAGCTCTGGCAACCTACAAAAGGTGCCTGTGTTTCCTCTCAACCACTCCATTCTTCTGTGGAGTGAAAGGGATTATTTTCTTATGTAAAATACCATTATCAGCAAATAATTTTTAACACTAAGAATTTGTGAATTCAATACCATTATCAATTCTAATGGTTTTGATAGTGGCAGCATACTAAGTGTGGACAAAAGAAAGAAAATCTTTGATAACACTAAAGATTTGTGATTTATGATTGAGTAGAAAAGTCTAGGTACTTCTACTATAATCCTCTACAATAGTAAGGAAATAATGAGCACCATTTAGAGTTGATTGCTTAAATGGACCCCAAAATCCATATGGAGTAACTCAAAAAGAGTATCTGACTTAGATTGACTCAAAGGAAAAGGAAAATGATGTTGTTTAGAAAGAGAACAAATATCATAGAAAAGATCATCATCATTGATATTAGAAGAAAAAAATGGGAATATGCTTCATGGGTGAAGTAGAATAATGACATAATCTAGAGTGTAAAACATCATACAAACTAGAATTAGGAACAACATTCAAGGCAGTTACATCACAAGCATTAACAATCTAATTCTTAGAAACCTTTATGGTTTCATTATTACATAACAAAAGACAGAATTAATGAATTAAAGGATTTTTCTTGAGGTATTGTTGTATAGTATCTGCAGTAAAGCTAGGGGAATCTAAAATGTAGAGATAGCTCTTGGAAAATCCAACAACATAGATTTCTCTAGTCTGTAGTTCCTGTAAAATGCAAAGAGAAAGAAAGAATATAACCACGAAATTGGTATTCCTGAGGCATTTCTTAACAGCTAAAAGATTAAACTTGAAATTAGGTATATAAAGTATAGGTAAGAATAAGATTCTGATGTGATATCACAGCAGCAAAATACTTAACTTCCTTCAAGGTACCATCAGGTAAAGTAACTAGATAATAGGTAGGCATAAGCTTAAGGTTCAGAAAAGAAGTGGATTGAGCACTAACATGACTTGTAGCACCAGTATCAACAACTCAAAAATCTAAACCAGAACAAGCAGCTAAAGCTAAAATAATAGTGAGTAGATTACCTGCATAATCAACCAGCCTAGTAAAATCTTCACATACAGCCTTTCCTTTGATAAGTCTTTGCACAGCATTACTCAATTAAGATATGTCAGTCAAGGAATTCTTCCCAGTAACCTCTTTTGATTGAAAATCAATTGGATTATAACCAACATTCTTAATGAACTTGACAGTAGGTATAATTCCCTGTTGTTTATTCTTAAAATCCCTATACCATTCAGGCACATCATGTAGCTTAAAACAAGTCTCTTTGGAGTGATCACTGCGCTTGCAATGATCACAATAGCGATCTTTTTTCTTCTTAAACACACCCCTTCCAAAATTTCTATTTAATCCATGAGCTTGTCCTTTCATAATAAAAGAAGCATTATTAACTATATTGTTACCAAAACTTATCTGCCTTTGTTTCTCTGCTTGCACTACTAAAGAATAGTTTCTATTAACATTTGGTCTAGATTCCATTAGAATGTTATCCTTCATATGATCACACACATCATTTAAACCTAGAAGAAACTAATAAAGATGGCTTTTCTCATTAGCTTCTGAAAATCCTGCGTGTTGCACCATACACACAACCATTACAAGTATAGGCATGAATAAGTGAAATACCGTTTAACTCATCCCACAATTGCTTTAAATTAGAGTAATATGCAGTAACATCAAAAGTTCCTTGCATAATAGAGCAAATATCCTTTTCAATCTAGTATATTAGTGGTCCTATATTCTATCCATAACGCCTATTAAGTTCATCCCAAAGAGCTTTAGAACTAGGAGTGTAAATGAAGGAATTTACCAGATCAATGGAAATTGAATTCAAAATCCAAGAGATTACCATCAAGTCAACGTGAATCCACTGCTCAAAATCCACTGAAGTTTCTATAGGTTTAACACATCTCCCTATCACAAACAGTAATTTGAGCTTTGCTTCAAGTGCTATTTGCATCATACGTTACCAGCTATAGTACTTCAATCTAGTCAAAGGAGTTGTAACCAAAATCAAACCAGGATGATCCGAGCTTTGAAGACTTAGAGGATTTCCTTCACCATAATTCTTCATTGTTGGTGCATCAGCTACTCACACATTTGGTTGTATAATCTCACCATTACCATCTATGATCACTTCAATTATAGTATATCAACAATTATAGAGTACAATACAATTACGGTTAAAACAAGAACAAGTAAAATAAAGAATACTTCAAATCTTTAAGCTCTAATACCATGATTAATTTCTTGATAATCAGAGAAAAAAGTAGAAAACAAACGAAGGAGGAATTGAAAACTATTATTAAAATGAGTATAATCAAAACAAATTCTCGCCACATAATTATACAAAATGAAAAAGAAGACCACGTGCTAAATAACTAAGACAAAAGAATTAAAATGACAATGCTTTACAAAAATGACATCAGATAAATAAATCCAATATGCGGGAATTTGACTTACTAAGGAGGATTCCAATCCTTTCCGTATTATTCAAACTTTTTTTAATGCATCCATATTATTCAAAATTTAAGACATGGTTTTATCCTGTCTTGAAAATAATCATTTGCCATGTAGTGTTTTTTTTTAATATGAATTTGTTAAGGAAAATAGAATCATTTAGTGTAATTAGGCATCTCAGCTAGGCTGATACCCCTCCAGTACCTACTTCATACTCTGCCCTTAACCCTTTATTAAAACAAAGAAAGAATAAAAATCTACAAGCAATCAACTAGCAGATCTGAAGTTGGGTATACCTAACAAATCAGAATGAAAGAATGAAGAACAAAAATTAGGAGGCGAACTCCATAATGCCTCTGAATCTAAAGATAAGGCATGAGAAGCTAAAGCATTATCTACAGAGTTACCTTCTCTATATGTATGAGAAATAATAAAAGAAATGATACTCATAAAGTTCAAACAAGCTATCCATCTGGACCTCCATACCAAGAAAGATTAGTAGATTTTGACTGAAAGCAAAGCTCCACATAAGATGAATCAACTTCAAGCCAGATATGCTTGAAACCCATGTCTCTAGCCTTGTCTAATGCTAAAACTGCAGTTGCAATCTCTACTTCAAATGCATGACAGTAGCCAAATGGAGTCGAAAAGTATGAAATCAATAGCCCACTGAAGTTGCGCAATACCCCACCTTCCCTCGCCCTTCATAGAGCACCGGAAGTTGCTTCATCTATGTTGATCTTTATCCATCTAAAGGGAGGGGTTGCCATATAACTTCAATAATTCTTGGAGCTTTGGAAGGAATGCCATTAATAAAGAAAGCCTTGAGAATTAATAAGTCATCAACCTTGTTCCTCATACAACCCACTTTGAAGTAGGAAGCCTCTTTAATGCTTTGTCAAATCATACGGAGTGAGTCCGTTACTAGAATAGGCCACCCTTCAAAATCCATGATGTTTTGAGCACGCCATATGCTCCAAAATGTTGAATAGACAACAACTTGCAATAAGCAACAAACCTGCGTATAATAATTAGCAACAAAAACTTGTATAAAAATGTTAATGGGAGAGGTATTCACCAAATTAACATGAAAAACTACTCCCAGAGAAGTTCAGATACAATTCAAATAAGGCAGTCCACGAATAAGTGTTGTAAAGCCTCCATTTTCATTCAAGCATAAATGGCATCTCGATACCATAACAAAACCTTTCCTGCGAAAAATGTCATTGGTCAGCAGAGTATTATAAAAAAGTCTCCAACAAAGAATAGATCACGAAGGAGGTAAAAAATGCTTCTAAAGCTTTATATTCCAAGAAATTTCTACAAAGTCATTGTAAAACCAATCATTGATAGATTTAGTTATTATTTCTCCTGATGAAGATGTTGTTTGTACAAAGAAATCCTTATGGTCCTTTAATTTAATAGCTCTAATTTCTACTGTTATGCTCAAATAATTAAGGCAGAAAATGGGAGGTAAGTGCTAGCCATCTCCATCATAGACATCACATATGCGAAGAGTAAGAAGCTTCTTGGAATGAAACGAAACATTGAGAATATCAGAAATTCTATACCTGATCCAATTTTCATTCCAAAAGTTGCATTTTGTATTGGCTCCAATAATCCAACGTGAGTTATTTTCAATCTCAGAGAAGCTTCCATGAGTTGAGGACCAGATAGAACATATAGGCCTTAATTTACCCTTTCCCTATTTATGCAAGTGTTTTTTCCACAAGAATGTAAAAACATTGAGATTGTTACGTGAACCTTTCCAGCGAGCTTAAGCAGTAAAATGGTGTTAAGATCCTTGACTCTAATTAAGCCCAAACCTCTTTTAGCAATAGGTAGACAATATTTATGTGATCTTACCATTATAGCTTTGCAAACAAAGCAATCCCCCAACCATACAAAATTTCTAATTGCTTTATCTAAACTCTTAACTAAAGACTCTAGCCATTTGTAAACAGAAAAAGAATGAATCAGAGAGCCTTGAATAATGGAGTTCACTAGAACCACCCTACCTGCCATTGATAACAATTTACCCTTCCATGTCGTAAGTTTGGAGATAATCCTATCAGAACTGCTCTAAAGATGTTGGCGTCTGGGGATTCCAGCAAATAGAGGTACACCCAAATAAACAAAGAAATAATGTCGAGCAAAGAAATAATTTTCCTTCTCAAAATAGAGTGGCCAAAAAATACTTCTGATTTCTCTCAATTAACTACTTGTCCAAAGAGTTTCCCATAATAATCAAACAAGTCTTTCAATGCTTTCAATTTTTTTTTTTGGAGGCTTTCCCAAAAATTAAAATGTCATCAACATAATTAAAGTGAGAAGAAGCAATATATGCATGACCAGTTGAAATTGCATCAAATTTACCCACCCTCACCAGAGAAGAGTTCGCTTTGCTTAAGAGGTCTCCGCCAAGACAAAATAAAAGAGGGGATAGTGGGTCACCTGTCTGACAACCCGAGAGTAACCAAAATATCCATTAACACCTAAAGGCATAAGGATAAATAGTCTTGCAGATTATAATATAGAGATAATCAATCCATGAAAAATATGGTTGAAGCCAAAAGCTTTAAGCACTTCAAGCAAGACATTCCAGCTAAGAGTATCGAAGGCTTTTCTGATGTCCACTTTAATAGCCATGTGATGATGAGATGGATAATACAAAAGATTAAAAGCCTGTTTTTTTTTGTTAGTTAATTATAATTTAATATATTAATATTTGGTAATTAACTTTTATATATATATATGTAAATGGAATTCATAGTTGTTTGACATATGGCATTTTTATCATTTTATAATTAATTATTATATTTAATTATATGCTTTAAATTGATGAATATATATTCTTTTTACATGGGTTAATTGATTATTCATTAATTATAATGAATGTATTTGAGTATATGGTGCTAAAAAAGATATATGTATCATGACATATATTTTATAAATTTTATAATTAATTTTTATCAAATATATGTCATTATTCATTGTAAAAAGATGACATGTATTTTATAATAAAATTTAAAAAAAAAACTTAAAATATAATTTATAAAAATTTAATATAATTGATATATTATCATTTGTATTTTATTAAAGATTTAGTTAATCTAATATCTAATATATACACACATATATATACAAGAATGGAATTATGATTGTATTGACACGTGTCATGTATTGTAATTTTTTTATATAAATATTTATTGTTATATTTGGTTATTAATATATTCATTGTATGTGAAAAATATATGGATTTAAGTACATGTATCATAATATATATATATATATATATATTTCATAGTTAATTTTTATTTTTAATCATAATTTTTGTGATGCATTCATTAGATGTGTGTAAATATATAGATTTGAGTATCATGCATTAATATTTTACTTTTCTTGTATAATTACAATTTTTGTGTCATTTAAGACATTTGTTGCATGTATGAACATATAAGTTTTATTAGTGTGTAGTAATCATTGGTTCTTATAAATGCATAATTTGTTATAAATTAGGAAGTTGAAAAGGATAATTTGCTTCAAGTCAAGTATCTATGCCACTTTCCTTAAGGCAAAATTCACCCTTTAATTATTACAACAGAAGATTTGTGAATTCCCTTATAAGATAAAATTAAGCCCAACTTGATTGCACCTTACACTTGTGAAATCAATCTCAAAGTAGTGTTTAGTATGTTTGTAAGATTGTTAAGTATGGTGTAGAATTTTTTTCTACAGTAAAAACCAACACCAATTGATCAATATATAAGATCACATATGGAGGGACATGATTTTATGTGGGGATGTGTCTTTTTAATGGAAAGGGTCTGTGCTTTTTAGTGAAAGAACATGTCTAAACCAAAATAAGTTAGTTATTATTTTGAAGAGATGCAATGTTTTGTAAAGATACCAATGAAGAGACATAACACTTGAATATTATTATTGAAAATATCCAACAATCCCCCTCTATTTTCAAAATATTTAAAATAATATAGATCACAACAATCTTAAAAA
>CAOJBK011960843.1:0-10806 GCA_948294925.1 Codiaeum variegatum
ATATATATATATATATATATAAAATTAGAATTTCAGCAATATGAATAGCTACTTAAAAGATAAAATTTTTCTTGAATAAGGTTGTTCAATAATTTAAAGCATGTAGCTCCCCCTGAACTTATGCATGCAGATTCTTGATATAAACAGATGCATGATAGCAAACAAATTAAGGTTATAGAACATTTGACACCACATTTTCTCCCCCTTTTCATAAGCAGTAAAAAGAGAGATACTTATCAAGAAAAATTCAGGCAACAACCTTATTGGTCAATATCCACAATAAACAAAGACAGTTGAAGTATTGAAAGTTTGAATAGTTTGAGAGATGTTGACAAGCATTTAGGTGACAGGGAGAATTAGGGCATTGAAGCTCTTTCTAATCTATAACCAATACTTTGTATTCCTTTTAGATTCAATGATATGTGATATGTCAATCTTTTCAAACCAGATCTTGTTTTATATTCCAAAAAGCTAACATGTTTCCTTTAGTCTTAAGCAATGCTCTTAGATATAGGCTTCCTATATTTTATCATTTCAGTTATCGTAGCTAGTTCTCTCCAAATTTCTTTACTTGGCCATAATGATAGCAGATATCTCACTAAGTACCATTTCTCAAGAAAGCTGATTTTGATAATCTCAATATAGTCCACTAATCCTTTTTTTGAGAAATATAATCTCTAAAAGTACTTTAGAGATTTGATTTGGTGAACTAATAGAAATAATTTCTATTGTTCTTTTAGATTCACCCAGATTCATCCTCAGTCTGCTTTGCTTTTTAGGACACTACTACTTTTAGACACATCTTCAGGCTGCTGGACTTCTTCAAGTGGGTCTTATTTTGAGCTACTTGTTTACTTTTTTCTTACTCAAATTTTGAATATCTTCTAATTGAGCGAAGATATCATCACTTTAGATAAGTAGAAGTAGCTTTCCTATCGGATGATTGTTTTTCTGGCTCTGACTCTTTATAATCAAAATCTCCCTTTTCTTTCAGATTTCTTCTCCTTTACATTTTAATGGTGAACAAGGAAGAGAAGAAGAAGGAAGAAGATAAAAAAAAAGTATGGCACTCTAGATTTTCAACTAAATGAGGGAAGATATAACCTTGAAGTATGTGGTCTTCAACTGAAATTATCTCTCCTTTTTCTCAAGACCTTCAAGCTCCTGGATGTTAGGAATAGAAGCCTAAGCCTATTTATTAGGCACCTGATCACTTTCTTCCTTTTCTCTATATTTCATTCTTTTCCATTTTGCTTGTGTTTATCTCTCTATCTTTTCAAATTTCAACCTTTTTAAGGCCTTGTGAGAGTGATATATAAAAGAAAATATGACAAATAATATATTTACTCTTTAAACCATATGTTTTCTATATTGCAATGAATTTTACTATGAACCAAAAAAAGATCGACCTCATCAATAATATACAATATATCATGTGAGGGGGCTCACAAAGATATTAGATATTAGATGACTACCAGCGCATATGCATAAATGATTAGGCTACTGATAGCACAGATGCATATTATCTTGAGAAATGAAATCAAAATATTTAGTTAAGGTGCCCATACCAAGACATCTAAAGATGTCGGTTGATTATTGATTTGATGAAATAAATTTCCATTTTGATCTCCCTTTTTAAAGGTGATCCCATATGAAGTGCTTTCGGATCATCTTCTAATTTCTGCTTCATTCATAGCATCTGATCAACATAGCTACCTATTGTCAGTTAGCTTTAATAGTTGACAGGCTATTGATATCCGCTTTTTTCTAAACCATGGGATCAAGCAGTGGCCTAATAATTTTACAAGTGCCTAATGTGATTTTCCTTTCTACTCAACTTCCTACAAAATTAGCATTAATATATCTAACAAGCTTAAAGAAATTACTTTAAGGATAACATAAACAAAGTTCGTATGTTCCAATAAGATGCATGAAGATTTGCTTGTCAGCTATCTAATGTGACTGCATTAGGCCTGCTTGAAATATTGTACCTAGATAGATGCTAAATTAGATGCCTGGTCTGTTAGTTGTTTGATATAAAAGAGATCTGATTCCATTCTTTTCATAGTTTGATATAAATTGATCCTCCAGGTTCATCCTTCTCAAGTTTTTATTGAAGGACTTATTGAAGCTCCAATGCTTTTGAGATCATCAAACTTCAGCATCTTGATCAACTTCTTAGTGTATAGATCTGACAGATAACTATGCCATCACACCTAAGAAGAAGTTCAGTTCTCCGTTGAGGCTCATTTCAAACTCACCCTATATATCTTTAGAAGATTGCTTATCAAAAGAATCATTAGTAAAAGAAAAAAATTCATCTACATATATTTGCATGATGAGCATTTTATGGGCATGATATTTTATGAAAAGATAAGTGTCAAATTTTATTCTAAGAAAATCCTTTTTGGAGAAGAAGATATATAATCATTTTATACCATCTTTTAGGAACTTATTTTGGATCATAAAGAGATTTTCAAAAGATTGTAGACGTGATTAAGCAATTCGGATCATAGAAATTAGGTGGCTAGTCTAGGTGTACCTTCTAATTAGAATAGTCATTTAGAGAAAGACACTTTTTACATCAATTAGGTAGAAGGTAAATGCTTTTAAAACATAAAAAAACACATAGAAGCCTAATAACTTCTAATATAGCTATAGGAGAAAGAGTTTCATCAAAATAGTACCGTTTATTTATTGTACCTTTGGACAAATATCCTTGCTTTATTCAATTGACTATTCAATGCTCATCTTTTATGTACCCATTTAGTTTTGATTATAGACTACTACTCAGCTCTCGGGTACCAACTTCCATACTTGACTTCTTTCTAGACTGTCTTATCTTCCTCTTTCATGGTAGCTCTAGTCATTTTTCTTTGTGATGGAGTGTCACGTATGTTATTCCTTACATGGTCCTTGAGATGTCTCTAGCCTTCTGGATAGATCAGATGCTTGATGATCACAGTTGTCTAGCAATTGAGTATCAGTCCTTTGATGTTCAAGGGCTTGATCTTCATCAGCTTTCTTCTCATTATCTAATCTTACATGTTCATCAATATCTGCATCTAATTCATCATTTTTTCTTTTCTTTTCAAGAAAGTGGTTAGTTTCATGTAGAATGTCAAAGAATATTCTTTCTTAACTGGTCAGTTGTCTGATTCCTCAATCAACAACCTGAACCACTAAGGAATCTATGCATGAAAGATATTGAATGCGCTGATCCATTTTACAATTAAACTAAAAGTTTCTTCAATTAGGAACCTTATGAATCTAATTAGGTAGGTGACCCCAGTCTTTCAGGTTCCTAATGATACAACTTTCTATTCATATTAAGCCAGACTGTTAGGTGCCTAAGTATTGAATCTTTGACCTGTAATAAACTCATTAGTGCATGTAATAACATGCATCAATTCTTCCACAATCAAAGTTCTTAAAAAAACTTGAAATTCTTATTTGATGTGGAATATCCAAGAAACATTTATAACCACTTAATTTTGTTAGATGCAAGAAATAAGACATGTGCATATATGGAGAAATCATCTACTATCACACAAATATATTTATTGCTATTTATACTTCTAGGTGTGATAGGACCAAATAAGTTTTCTTATAACAGTTTTAGGGGCATGTATGTTTAGATGACTAACTTGGTTCTAAAAATCTAATGCATATTAGTGAACTAGTCATCTACTCAATAGCCTACTGTTACCTTTAGCAAACTAAAGAAATCATCTTTGACATGATAAAAATTTAAATCAACTAAATATACATTACCGACACATTATTTGATAAAATACGTCTGATCATTTGTAGTTGATTCAACTTCACAATAATTAGCTTCAAAGACGACTCTTTTGCTTCCGTCATACAGCTAACTGACACTCAATAGATTTTAATTGACTCCTAATTAGTGAAACTTCTTCTATAAGAGAATCTGAGTTGATAGTTTCTTTTCAAATAATTTCTCCATGACAATTGTCTCAATGTTTCACATAATTTTGATTGGTCTCGAAAATTTTTTTAGAAATTTAATTAATCCCCTAAAATATGTCTTGAACAATTACTATTAGTGTACCAGTCATCTGTTTCTTCTTTATTGCTTAGGCAGATCTGCATTCAATAACTTCAATTTTGGTACCCAATCATAATTGGGTCCTGAAGGTTAGCAGATTTGATTCAGTTTGGAATCAATATTTTATTTCTATACAAAGTCCTTCTATAACATGTTTTAGATGAATTTTTAGTGGCCTGGCCATGAGTACATGTTACAATCATATGTATGATTCATAGAATCTAAGCCTTTAATAGAGAAGTAGAATTAAAAGGAGAAGACTTTCTAAACAATTTCAATATAGCATTTACAGTTCTTGCTTTTTAAAAAATTGCATATTCAAGCACATAAAAATCAATATCTAAGGAATAATTCATTTTTTTAAAATAGATTTTTGTACTTTTAAAATAGTGAACATAGTTTCTTAAAATTGATGCATCTTTTTTCAAGTATATACATTCATTATAAAGTTCACTAAAAGCATGCTCAATACTATATTTAAGATTAGAGACAAAATCAGGTACCTAACATGGATTATCTTCTAACTCGCAGTGCACTGATCCTTCCATTAAATATTGATTGACTAACTCATCTGAATCTAACTTGTCATGTTTACTCCTTGATGGCTCAATATAGCTCCAGATGACTAAAATTCACTTCTTTCAGTCTTCTGCTTTAAAGGGCTCAATAGACTAAAAAGATTCTTTAAACTCTTTTCCTAAAGATATGAGTTGATTCACAATATGAGTAAATTAAATATCCATTTCGAACAACTCACAATCTTTTTCAAGCATTTTTTTAATCTTTGCTTCGTAAGAGATCTTCAAGATTTTCCCATAGAGCTTTCCTAGATTTGAATCTAGAAACAAGATTGTATTCTGTTGAAGTCAATCGATAATGCAATATGTTCAAATCTGTTAAATTATTAAGGACCTCTATACTCATCTAACATCTACACATTCATATTCCTTGTTAAGAGCCTGTTCATTTTCTTCACTTCTGTTGACAGATTGCCCTTTAGGAAAAAATAGTGTATCTTGAACTTGACAAGCCATATAGGATCTTTTCACTTAGGATGTTAAGCCTTGAATATTTAGAAACTCATTCTGATACCAACTGAAAATAGTGTTAGGTGTTTGGGTGTGTGTGTATAGATGGGTAGGTGGGTGGGGGTGAATTGGACTTTTTCAAATCTTCCAAAACTCCTAATTGATTTATCAAGTTTTGTTCAGGTGGCTGATATTAATAATGAATGTATGCTTTGTCATCCATAAATTAGGTTACTCTTGTTACTAATAAAAGTCTAATAGCTTCAATCAGTTGCCTGATGCAAACTACCCAGATATTTGTATGAGCATTAGGCACCTAATAGATATTTTAGTGCCAGTTACTGGATTAGAAGTCTAATCATTAAGTCGCCTTTTATTCATCTAATATACTTTATGTGAATTTATAGTGAAAGATATATATGATATGTTGATGACGAGGATTTTTTTAAAAACATTTCTTAACTTAGGTATTAGGCACCTAAGTTAGGCGTTAGGGATCTAATAAGCTGAAAATTAGATGATTGATAAATGTATTAGCAAAAAAAAAAGTGAACATATGGATTTATACTAGTTTGCCACTAACGCCTACGTCCAGTCCTCAAATATCACACTTTGAGATTTTTACTATAACTAATTTATTTCATTTGGGAAGAGTAAGCCCCATTTATAGCAATCTAACTTCCTTAGATGACTATCCCATAAGAGTTATCCCCACTCTTCTGTAACCCTCAGGATTTACTTAGGCTTATGATGAACCTTTCATCTGCTTACAAGTGCAGATGAACACCTCACAAACTTTGACTAGGCCTCTGTGACACCTCAAATACAACCATCAAACTTAACAGGTGCCTGACAGATCTCATAGACTTCTCATTGGACGACTATGAGACCCATAATACAACCTTCAAGCTTACATAGGTGCTTGAGGACCATTACATGATTTTGCAATTTAAAAAAAAAATACAAAGATAAATAAATTTTTTACAAAATCCCATATGGATCAAGATTTGAAAGCACAAAGAAATTTGGCGTCGAAAAGAATTTTAAAGCAATCTCAAGATTAAAATATGACTATTTAAAACTCACTTGAGATATTTTAAATAATAAACAAATTCTTTTCTATTGAAAGCTTAGGGAAATTTAGATGGAAAGAAATAAAAATTATCTCAAGAAAAGTATTTTTGAAAAATAAAAGCTTACTTGATATATAGAGTTAAAATAATTCTTCTCCATCAATGCATTATAAATTTTTAAGGAGAAAATATAATCTCAAAAAAATAGATAAGAAACCTAAGTTTAAAAAATGAAGGCATACTTGAGATTTTCGAGTGAAGAATAATTCCTCCTCCTCAAATGCATTAACCCAAAATGGATGAGATAAAATAGTATTTATAGAGTTTTGAAGATATGGTTATTAGGAGCTTGATTAGAAAAATTCATTTAAAATAAGCTAACAACTCTATTTTAAAAGTCTGAGCTCAACAACTTTATTTTTAGGAATCTGTGCTCAGCAGCTCTTTTATCAGTCAACTGATATAGACTGACATATGCATCAAAGAGTTGTCTAGTCTTTGCAAAAAGCTGTCAGTTAAAAACTTTTTCTCTTATCTCTAAAAAATATGGTCATCAGTCATATGTGGTTTAGGTGAGTGTGTGAAAATAATTTTTCAGTTAGAAAGCCAATAAAATCTGTTTATTTAGAAGACTAATGCTTTTTTAAAATCATAAGGTGCTTGAACTAGTTAGGTAACTGAACTAGTCAGATCATTAACTCCAGTAGAGAATGAAAATATTTTAAAAAATGAGTTATCCATTTAGGGTTCTAAAATATTTTCATACAAAGTCAGTTGTTGATCAATTTAACAAGAATATTAGACATCTAATATATGTAGCTGAGATCTAAACCTTTAGAAGACTTATGTATCCGGAAGATTGACTTGAATTTTTATCTTGATTGTCCTAAACCTTCAGATGTCTGGCATGTCCTGAATTTAGCTTGAATTCTTGTCTTGGTATATCTAAACCTTTAGATATTTGAATCTTCAGATGCTTGAGCCTCTAGATGTCTGAGTCCTTAGATGCTTGAACCTCTAGCTATTTGACCCTTCACATGTTTAAGCCTCTAGATGTCAGTTTGTAGGTGCCTGAGCCTCCAGTTGTCTAACCCTTTAGATGCCTAAGCCTGTAGATATTTAAGTCTTTAGGTGTTTGAGCCTCTTGCTGTCTGACCCTGTCGATGCCTGAACCTCTAGATGTCTGAGTCTTTAAGTGTCTGAGCCTCTAACTGTCTGACCCTTCCGATGCCTGAACCTTTAGATGTCTGAGTAAAGTGCATAAGCCTCTAGTTGTTTGAGCTTTCAAATGCCTGAGCCTCTAGATTTTTTAAGACATCTTGAGTTCTTGTCTTGATTATTTGTGGATCAACAGATTAAAGTGTTGTTGATATGATATTGAAAGCTCAGTAACACTTAGTTATATGATAATATAATTTTTCTCCTACAGATGATTGACTTAATCATACACTTTAAACATTAGGAGCTAATATACGCTCTGAAACTGTTTTATTATCATCAAAATCATATTGTTAAACCATGAGGCTAACACGTTATTCCTATGCCCTTAAACATTGACATGCAACAAGTCTCGAAGTTGGCTAATGATTTCTGTCAACTGTTATTTGATGTCGCGGATCACAATTCTCTGTTTGTCGATTACTCGCCAAACAACATTTAATCTCTAATCTTTATCACAAGAAAGGTTATCATGTGGGTTCTCTGCCATCAGATTGGGTGGATTCCCTCTCTGATATCACCTGATGCAGTGTATTAACACGAATGATCGGCACAAGAACAAACCTTAAAATATAAATTTCAAAACTAGAAACTCAAAAAAACTCAAATAGATAATTTAGCAAATTAGTAGAATTTAGATTAATAAATAATTGATAAAAATATTTTTACAATGCCCTAAAGTAATCTATATAAGGTTTACATAATCAAAATCTAAAATTAATAAAAAATTACAATCAGAAAAGAAAAATAATAAATAATCCTAAACCAAAAATTATAATCATAAAAGAAAAATAATAAAGAATTTAATTTAAGAAAAAGTGCCCTCATCACCACACTAGTAGTTTATGGAATAGTTATGAAATAAGTATCATTTGAAGAAGGTTGTGTAGTGTTATTATGAGCATTCCCAGCATCAGTTAAAGGAGTTTGCGAATGAGAATCAACCCATGCTATATCCTCTTAACCAAACCCATAAACAATAGTATGTTGCAGTTCAGGGCAACATAAAATTGTTTTGTTTGAAAAGCCAAATCAGGACTAATGATGAATTGCAGATAACGAAATTTCACATGCTTAATATGCCAGCAAAAATGGCAATCTTTTATATTTTAGATCAAGCCATAGCTCGTACCTTAAAACTTCAACCTTGCACCAAATGTTTAGTAACATCTATGATAATCCTCACTCTCATAAACAATGCCTTAGAATCAAACTCTTAAAATACCCCAAATATTTCACCAATTCCTTTTGCTAAAACTCTATTCCTAGCCTATAGTGCAAATTAAAATATAAATGCAGAAGGGGCCACTGTTTAATGATATAAATATTACTGAAGTGGTACCTAGATAGTAAGAAAGTAGCTTTTTTAGAACCCTAATAAAATAAAAAATCTCCTTCCATAACCACTTTCATGCCCTTTAACACCATATACCCATGGAGTTTGATAGCCATATCTCCCACAAACAAAAGTAATAAGACTCAGTCTGTTTACTACTATTATGAACCACCATCTTCTGTTGAAGAGAGATGGAGATTTTCTACAATCATTGTTAGGCTTTCCATTTTGAACCCTAATTTGTAGCTACAGGAAGACACATCCATTAGGAAAGGAGCGAAGGAAGCTATTGCCCTGTGAATAGAAGTAATCATTACTTGATTAACAAAACTTTTTTTTAAAAAATTAAGATTAAAATTTTAAGCGAACCTTAAATGTTATAATGACAAACTACTTTCATTTATTTTTGCAAAACACATATTAGAAAATAATAACATATCCTAGTACTAAATTGAATTAGATTTAATAAAGAACTCTCCAAGAAGCTTAAAGATACCATCACACATGCAAAAAAAGGATCCATGCCAATTTGACGGTCAACAGAGACCTGGACGAATGTCACAGCTGCAACCGCTCTTTTTTTTTAATATGGAATTTCTAAACTTTGAATGCTGCTTCATTTTCAACGAATTTATACTGCATTAGCCCCACCTGATACTACTTATCAATGTTTTAAAAACTAAATTGAATCGAAAGTCTAACTGATCCTATCATTACTTAAAAACCAAATTTCCAAATTTGCAGTTAAATTGGATTAGATTAGACAGAACTAAATATAAAACTGAAAACTTTTACTCATTTTTTTTAAAAAAATAAAAAATAATTCTCAAAAAATTCATAAAATCCTATGTAAAAAAATATTAATTTTTTATTTCTAAAAATATAAAATTTTATATAATTATATTATATTTTAATATTTAACATAAAATAAAACATTAGAAAAAAAATCATACTATATGTAACTATTAAAAAATATATATATTTTTTAAAAAACGGTTAGATTGACAATTGAACTGGTTGGACTGTAAAACGTTCTCTTTGCCAGTTTGATGACCGATCATGTTTTTAAAACACTGCTACCTATCTAATACAAAATCTAATAAATTTCTTTTCTCCCTTTCCCTCCGTACTCTTCTTTACAATATACAAAATGGACTACAAAAATAATAGGGGTACAAAATGCAGCAAAAGAAATCAAATAATAGGGATCAAGAATATTATATAGGGTATGCTTGTAATCAAGGGAAATTTTAGAGTATATGAGAAACTATTAGTATACTTATTCACCTACTTATCCTTCCCTCCAAGTACATCAATTTAAATGTTCCTGACTTTTAGCTGAACACCTTAACACAGCGCTTACAATGTGCATGCCTGTTCTGTTCTAAACAACTGCCTTAAACAGCAGTTTTGAGGATTAAATAGAAACCATTTCAAGCAATTCCTCTAATTGCATTCAAAGTTTCTTTCGCCAGTAAACAAGAGCTCTGAGTCAATGCATGGAAATCCTATCTCAACATATAGAAAAAGGATTGTAATAATGTATCCCAAAGCAAGGTGTTACTCCGACAAAATTCCTATTAAACCAACATTTTGTCTCATGTATATAGTAGTATTCCCATATAGAAATTTTTCAAACAGGTTCTCTACATACACTATATCAATTACATGTACCAAATAATTGAGCATTGACAATTTCTTCCCATAATGAAAAGAAAATTCTTGCTTGATTGATTCTCATGATCCAAATACAAAATTTTTTGAAAAATATACTCGCCTACCATGAAATCACCTAGCAATTTAATGTAAGATGTTATATTCTCATTCACATCTTATATTTAAATTTGGTATAGTGTAATAGAATATAATATAATACAATTAAATGCATTTTTAATATAAATTTATAATAAAAATATATTTGATTATATTGCATTCTATACCATCGCGGCATACCAAAAGCAACCTTACTATTTATTCCAAAACCGATAAGGATAATGAAACCTGAATGCACACAACTTTCTCGCTCACCTATATATATGTATACAATCGTGCTCGACAATTCTATTCTCAGCTTCTCTC
>CAOJBK011961045.1:0-13941 GCA_948294925.1 Codiaeum variegatum
TAGTTATTTAACTATTATATCACGAACATCTGAATTTTGCTTGATTAAGATATTTGGACTTGCTCCATGCCTTTTCTTCCTCAAGCACATATGCTCTTATGTACGAATTCATCAATCCTTTTCAAAGTGATTATGTGACTAAGCATCTCTTTCATTTGTGCATATGCTTAATCTAGCATATTTGTAATTTATTGGGATCTTGTATATGAGATGCATCTGCTTTTAACAGATGTATGCTTAGTAAATTTTCCACAAGTTTCTTTATTCTTTATTTCCATTTTTTATTTGAATTCCTCATCATATGTAACTATTGAAATATATATATATATATATTTTTAATTTATTATTTTCCTCCAGTTCATGGATCTACTTGACTGTTATGACACCTAATAAGGGCTTGCAATAGACATGATCCATATCAATGCTTAAAAATGGTCTTGCTTTTTTCGCTAGCGAAAGAAACTGAATTATCACATCATCTAGGAAATTTGGAGCATAGAAAGAAAAGTAAAGAAAAAGAATGGCAAATTATATATGGTATGAAGTATGTGGCTAGCAGACCTACTCAAGTCCTCTTGTTTAGATTAGCAAAATTTTTTGGCTCACTTATTTGGAAACTTGATTTTGGTTACAGTATTCTCCCCCTATTTTGATCACTGTTGTTGTTTATTTTACTGAATTTCATTTTCAATTTAGGTTGAGAATGCATTTAGGTCAAAATCTGAGGGAAGTCCAGAGAACCTTGAAGAAGTTGTCAATTCAGCATCTAGGTCAGAGAGTATTGAGGAAAGAGATTCAGATTTTAAGGTTGTGTCAAGCAGCGGATGTTCAATTTCGGACTTAACTATCTTTAAATACTGCTTGGGCGGCTTGACTGATAGGGCTCTCCTGCTGAAGGAGGTTGCAGCCTCTGCCTCTGAAGAAGATCTTTTGAGATTAGCACATGAGGTTTCTATATATTCAGGATGTTCCCACCATAGGTAATCCACAATGGCTTGTGCTGTTTTGATTATTTATAATTGATCTTATGGTTCTTGGATTAATTTTATTGAAAGGTATCTAGGTCTGTGTATTTTCCAAGTATAGGCTATATGTTCTTTTATTATGTGATTTGCAAATACAATGTCAACATTGAGCTAGTTTTTTCCATATATTCTATGTGCACTAGGTTGCAAGTAAGAGTTAGAATATCTGATAAGTTGCCCATAATATTTTTAGATAAATGAGCTAATTTGTTTAAATTAAAATAAAGTGAATGCTATTTAGTGTTCTTTGCCTCTTTGTCTGTTTTTCTATATGAAGGCTTTTAATTGGACCAGCCAGGTAGTCAAATCCTCTGGCCTGTCATTACACCTCAATCATAACTTTTTGGATTGCTATAGATGCCTAATCCTTTACCTAGTACAGGCGTCAAATACTGATTGCAAAGAGATTGATAGCAGAAGGAACAAAAGTTTGGAACTCAATCTCACAAAACAACCATGCTGTTCATTGGGAAAATGTAGTTTTTGAGATTGAGGAGCAGTTCATGAAGATTGCTTGCTGCAGTAGCAGATCACTTGCAGAACAGGTTTCTTTTATCCTCTTATTCTTCACCCATTCATGTAGCACACTTAACCTGGAACTAGTTATTGATTGTAGAACCTTTCTAGAATTATCCCGCTAATACCTTGCAGATGAGGCACATCCTGTTTGCATATATTAATTTGTAATGTGCATGCTTTGTCTGATTTTGTACTATGATTAATGGAAATCTTGGAGTATGCCATTAAATTTGGAGAAAATTACATGAGTGACACCTTAAGCTCTGTCAGAAGTGATGGTGGGACTACATTCACATGCTCATAAATCATAGCTCTTTGTCGATCCCTTCAAAACGATTTGACGTGATACATCTACTTAGATTACATGCCTATCTATAGTAAAACATTTTAAACTTGCATATAATGACAAATTCTTTCCTTTAACTTCATTTTATACGTCGTGCAAGTCAGATTATTTAGTTTGGCTTGTGGGGTTGCTTGCATGGGTGAATTTATAAGGGAATGATTATGCTTTGTATGGGAATGAATTAAAAGTGGCAAGAATTAAGCTTGGAAGAGAGGTTACTGTGAATATACTTTAAACATGTGAGACTTCAAAATAAAAAAGGACTCTTAAAGACTGTAGATCTGAACATTACCATGATAAGGTCCCAAAACAGGTTTCTTGTCATCCAAAATGTTCCAAATAAAAGCTTCCTTAGGCACACTTTTTGTGAATTTCTCGTGTTTGTGCTCCATCAAATCTTCATTCTGATTGTTTTAGGAGGCTAAAGAACACAAGTAACAATCCTTTTGGAAAATGTATTAGTTTGGTAGGGAGTCATCAACCAACATCAACGTTGTTGGACTCGGGTGTGGATATCCAATACAGCTAGATATTGAGAAGTAGGATTTCTCACCCTTCAAAATCTAGGGTGTGTATATAAAACATTATGTGACATTTAATTAGTAAATACTAATTAATTAAAGAAAATTCAAGGAGTTACACTTGCACACGATTTATGAATATTATCTCCAAAAATGGAAATTTAAAATTAAATATTTTGAAATTATAAATTTTATTATTTGAAGCTTAATGGTTAACTAAGAAAAGGACAATTGTCCTACCTGCTATAATCTCATCTTCCCTAAGACATTTGTTGCAGCACACTTCTACCCAATGGCCAATACTAGTTTCACAAAAAGGTTTATTAATAAAAAGAAATTGGACTTTTCATCTCCTTTTTTCCATAGAAGCAAACGTCAGTGAAGCATTTTCTGTAAAAAATGTTTTTGCACCAGTCTTCTGCAGATGTCTCTCCATTTTCTCTATACTTGTTTATGCATGTCTCCCTTCAGCTAGACCTTCAACTTGCCTTATCCACTTTTAAAATGAACTGGGAAAGGATCCCATATTAGCATTCTATCAAGCTGTGCGAGTACTTTTGCTAAAATAAAAGGTTTGAGCATTAGAGACCATGCTAAAATGCTTCTTTATTTTGTTGTAGGTAATGTTGAATTTTCTCCTTCACAGCATGAAAAATGGTGTGGACTTGTGAAAGGTCCTCACTAGAACTTCTATTCCCTAGCCAGCATCTTCCAGTATGAATAAGCCCACCTTGGCAAGTTTTGAAATCATTATTGATTAGTATGTTTTGCGATGTTTCTTATTAGAGGAACTTCCTTGACTGGAATTGAGAGAGGACAAAACTTCCCTGCTGGTACTGATTGTTGGCTTAGGACCCTCAGCTTTTGCAAAGCGAACAATTTTCTGGGTCCTTTTGCTGGTGGTTAAAGTCTAGTAGTCACAAATGCACGCAACACACCCAAATTAATGCAAGTCGCTGCATTTTAGGACTTTGGGAATCTAATGCAAGTCTTACTAAGTTTTTATTTTTCCACCCTTTTATGCCCTCGGTGAATTGAATTTTCTATGTAGAACATTCAATATTGGTTTTAATCCTGTTGTTGATCAAGTTTAAGAAATTGAAATATCTTTAGAATGCATCCTATTTACTTTGATGTTAATTGTTTCAGGACTTTGAGCTTTTGAGGAGAATTGCTGGATGCAGAGAGCATGTTGCCCAAGAAAACTTTGAAAGGGTATGGTGTTGGTTATACCCTGTTGCTTTTACACTATCAAGAGAGTGGATAAACACGTTGTGGAATTCAACATCTCCAAAGTGGATCGAAGGATTTATTACAAAGGAAGAAGCTGAATTATCACTTCAAGGGCCTAGAGGCCTTCAAGAGCCTGGAACTTTTATACTGCGGTTTCCAACTTCAAGGAGCTGGCCCCACCCTGATGCAGGTAGCTTGGTTGTGACTTATGTTAGCAGCGATTACGCTGTTCACCACAGGCTGCTTTCCCTTGATTATATCTACAGGTGTGTGCTTCCATTCTTCCAGACATCTTTTCCTTTCATTTAGTCTTTAAGATCTTCAATGGCGAAAATAGTAATTTATTTTCAGATGTAGATGAATCAAGCACGCACTTATTATGCATATGTAGACTTTATACTTTTTATTTTTTCAGTATAAACATATATTAGTTATGATGAAAAGGCTGAATATTATCAAATAAAACATACCCAATGATGGGTAAGAAAATGGGGATTTCATTCCTTCACTCTCTCCCTCTCTCTAAAATGCATGTCGAATGTCCTTTGACTGGGGCATCTGATGGTCCATGCTGGGACACAACCTGGGGCCCCTTACTCTGTTTGTCATATCCCTCGTCTCGTAGATCTTCTCACACAGTTCCAAAATTGTGGGACCTATACACTGAAAAGCCTTGTTATAGAACAATACTAGTGAAACTAAGAGAGCTCATAGATTGTTTTTTGTGGTGCGACTTTGGGGGCTTAGGTTGGCATAGATTAGTACTTGTGATTGTTTAATGCATTTATGTATGGTATGTCTGGAATTTGCTGAAGCTGTAAATGCATTTACTGTGTATGTAGCTGTGAGGAAAGTCAGGCGAATGTGAAACCACTACAAGAAATGTTATTGGCAGAGCCTGAGCTCTCTCGATTAGGAAGGCAAGATATCCTTTTTCTTTATTTGATCTTGTATTATTTGTATATATAGTTTTTCTGTCAATGGAAAGCATTATTTTTATGTTCATCAATTTATCTTGAAAACGCAGAACGACGAGAAGTTGATAGCTTGGGTGAGAGAATCACTTTCGGATTTTGGATTTTGATGATAATGGAGGTCATTTTTCTGTGAATTGCTCACACCCACACCACCCGTGGTCTGTGGGTTTCTTTGGCAATCTCCATCTGCTGCCCAGTATTAATCTCCAGGAAGTGTTGTTTTAATTGCATATATATATATATATATATATATATATATATGACCTTTCTATTGTGTAAACATTATTGAATGGGGAAAGAGACAATGCCTGTAATCTTAGTTGAACGAAGCATTTTCGAATCATAGAGCTCCTGAGAAAACGAAAGGCAATAAAAGCAATTTTTGGTATTTTTTAGTAACTTCGAAATTTCAGTGAGAACCAAAAGGGAGGTATTTCCGCATGATCATCTAACTTTTAAGAGAATATGTCTGAACTTCAAGTTGGTAATAGAATAGTCATTTCGTTAATATTTTTTTATTTATATTTTTTATCTTAAAAGTATTTTTAACTTTTCAATTAAATCTATTTGATAAATAATTATTAGTCCATTTCACTATATCATTTAAAGATCTCTAATTTTATTATTAATATTTAATATTATTACAAGAAATTAATTAACTCTTAAAATTTCATTCATAATTATACTTATGGCTTAAATAAATAGCTACTAAAATTTGTGATAAAAAATTAAAATTATAAAAATTTTCAAAGATTAAACTGTAATTAATAGTAATCTGATCAAAGTTGAAAGACAATAGGAGAAATTGAACCAACTTTAAGGCATAATAAAATTTATTAAAAATTGTTAATACAGTGACGTTACTCGGTAAATTATCGGAAGGGACGAATTGAGTGGACAGGCCAAATCCACAAAAAAAAAAAACTACTCAATTGGCTTACTCGAAAGCCATAGGATAAAAAAAGCAGCAAATTTTTGTCTGATTGCATAAGAGTTGGTAGAAGAATTAGCGTCAGTCGTTTGCTGTATACATTTAACGTTCTTCTGGGTCAGTAAGTAGGGAGAGCAATCAAGTTGCTCAACATATAGCTGCAGAAAGTCTTAGAGATGGGCTCCCATGTAACTTGGTAGGATATAATCTAATATTTTTAGATTCTACAACACAGATGGAGTACGGGCCTAATCTCAAACATTATAACATGAAAATCTTACACAACGTTTGTTTCAGATAACTATAACTTCCATTTAATCAATCAGAATCAGAGTCATGTCTCCTCTTTTTGTGTTTCTTTCCGTCATCCGTATCATAAGAACGCCGTTTCTCATGTCTCTTCTCCTTCTTAAGTTTCTTCTCGTGCTTCCTCTTTTTCCTGCTGCCTTCACCCTCTGATTCATCTTCCTCAGGGATTCTAGTTGGTGTATCAGGCACTGCCTCCTTCACTGGCTCAGGTAAAATTTCCTTCTGATCAGAAGGAAGAGTAATTGGGTCTTCCCATGGGCGAGGTGCTCTGTAGTAACAGTGAATGTCAGATATATGCAGAAGGAGAAAGGAGAAATGTTAACAGATGAGAACAAAGAAAAAGCACAAAAACAAAATATCAAAACAAGGAGGCAATCCAAATTGAATGATGTTGTGTGGCAAGATATCCTGAGGGTTTTATAAATCAAAGAGAACCGAGCTGAATGGGTACCACTATAGTGAAGAATTTTTCAAATTTCAAAATGACTTGAATAAACATTAAGTGAATAATTTAACTAAATTGACTCATTATCTGGTATGTATAATAACTTGAGTGAAAAAAAAGTCAAAGATATCCTCACTGACCTACAGCCAAACTGATATTGACCTCTAGTTATACTCTTGCTACCAACACTACCATGCACGAAATGATAATTAGAGTTGCAAGACAAACAAAGCACAGCAGTGAAACACCACAAAACATCTCATAAATGCCCTCAAATTCAACAATGGATTCTCCAAGACGTTCATGAACATGTCGACAGTATTAGTCCTCCAACTGTCACCCTAGAAACACAAAATATCACCTATCAAGGCTATATGTCAATCAGAAGCAGTGAAAGATGGATATCCTATGTGCGAATGAGTAATTCTGTTGGTTCCAAGAAGTGAGTCTAAATTTCTCCAAATAAGTTCTTAAAACAACTCATCCATAAAACTCCCCTACCAAGAACAGAATGGAGTGGGGGGTGTTGTTTTGGTGAGGGTGGATGTACATTATTACTTGAATGTGGCTTGCATCCAAGAACAAGTGGGTAGAAGCACAAAGTGTAGAAGTGAGTAATACAAGCTTCAAATTGAAGTAAACAGGGAACGAGAGGAAGAAGAATGGAGCAGGTATCATGTTAGGTAAGACCTAAAAGATACAATGGTAGCAGCGCGAAGCGCAAGAGAGTATTATCCTTATTAAGTTAGTTGTTTAAGGAGAAGTAATAAATGTAGCTAGTGCTTGAGCTCCGCCAAATGTATTAGAACAATGAAATCAAACAAAAATTATGGGAGGATATGACTGACCTTGTGCAAAGCATCTAATGAAGAGAATATTTCACTTTAAGATGAGATGAAGGCATATGACCTTGAGTGCACTATTCGCTTTTAACTACACAGCAAGAGAACTACTAAAATGTGGAAATGGCAAGAAATTACGAACAATAAAAAGAAGCAAAAAGAAACTTGACAATGAGGGAGAAATCTTGCAGGAGTGGCATTGCCCCGAAGCACGCATTTTAAATATCTAAGCTCAATTCTTCAAGAAGATGGAGGTTGCGAAATGATGTTAACCACATGACAAACACTAGGTGGTTGAAATGGAGGCTTGCCGCAGACATCCTGTGGGACAGCAAGATTCACAGTAAACTCAAAGTGAAAATTCTACTACATGGCTATTCAATTGGCTATATAATATGATAGTTAGAAGTGGACAATGAAGGGACAACACAGACCAAAGATAAGTGTTGTTAAGATGAGAATGATAAGATGGATGGGTAGTCATACTAATATAGATAAGATATGCAGTGAAACCATTATAAAATAAGAGTTGCATTGATTGAGAACAAGAATGGAGATCAAGATAGTTTGGGCATAAGAAGTACAGAGACGGAGACGACACGGACACGGCGAAACGACAATTTAAAAAATTTAAGGATAAATTTTATGAAAGAAAAATTTAATGTGCATGAATTCATGTAAAAAATAATATGATTATTGAAACAACATAGAAATTTCATGATATTACAGTATTAAATATAATCATTTAGTTAAAAGTCAACTAATATCATATATATATGACATTAAAAAATGACGAAGTTACATTATTAATGCAATAAATTAGAATTACTAAAACAAAAAAAAAAGTTCATGATATTTTTGTATGAACCGCAATTATCTAATCAATAATCTATTTTCAAAATATATCAGACCATGTCAAAAACGTGTCGGAGAAGTGTTGAAAACGTGTTTGGGAAGTGTCCTAAAACAAAACTACAACTCAACTCAATAAAGTCTTAATCCAAGTCAACTGAAGTCAGCTATATGGATTTGCTTTCTCCACTAAGGGCGATCGTGAACTATATTATCAGAAATGTTTAAAAACTCAAGATCATGTTGAATGACTCTACTCCAAGTAAACTTAAGTCTACCCCTCCCTTTTTTACTCACATCTATTCTAAGTTGTTCTAATTTTCTAACTGGTGCATCTAAATGTCTACGTCGCACATGCCCGAATCATCTCAGTCTCCCTTATTTCAACTTGTCTTCTATAGAGACAACTTTGACCTTATCCGTGATTTACTAATTATGGACTCTAGTATGGCCGCACATCCATCCTAGTATGGTCGCACATCTATCTTAGCATTCTCATTTCCGCCACACTAAGTTTAGAGACTTGTGTTTTTATAGCCCAGCAATCACTCTCGTACATTATAACGAGTTTCACCGCAGTGCGATAAAATTTCCCTTTTAGTTTATGTGGAAACTTTCAATCACATAATACTCCGGAAACACTCCTCTATTTCATCAACCCTGCTTGGATCCGATGAGCAACATTCTGCTCACAACTTCCATCCTCTTACAAGATAGATCCTAAATATTTGAAATGTGTGATTTTAGATATGACAACGCCTCCTAAATACACGTTCATCTGCTCTCTTCTATTACCTTCACTAAATTTATAATGCATATATTCAGTCTTCTTCCGACAAATTAGAGCACGCACGGAAAGGTGTCAGACACATGCGAGACAAACGTCGATGTCAGAAAAGTATCGGACACGAACGCTTCACCCTATTTGAAGTGTCGGTACTTCATAGGTTTGGGCACACAAAGCAGACACCTCAGGCTCAAGTTAGGAAGATTGAGCACATCATGCTTGAGATGAGAAAAGGGAGGAGTCAACCTAGATGAAGAATACAATATTATTTAGAAGTATTACAATTCATAAGACGTCTCCCAAAATTGTTTAGAGTGCAAACAAAAATCAATCCTAATTAATTTTAAGATTGACTTGAGTTCAGCAATCAAGGTTGCTTGAGAATTATTAGCAAAAAGGTCCTGAAATTACAAGATGAAGAGATGTGTATCTCTTGCCAAATGCATATCTTATCATTAGGCCTACACAACAAAGTAACTTCAAAAGTAATTCTACATTGAAGTGGATTTTATTAGGATTATGGAGGAAAAAAAATTTTGCACAATTTGTCTGGGACAATGTTGAGCTCGACGATAAGACAAGGGCCTATTGTCAGTTTATATGAACACACTCCAGGAAGATGGAGGTTGTGAAAAAGATGTTAACCACATGACAAAAGCTAGATGGTTGAAATGGAGGCTTGTGGCAGAAATTCTAAGGGACAGCAAGATTCACAGTAAACTGAAAGTGAAATTCTACTACATGTTTATTCAGTTGGCTAAATAACATGATAGTTAGAATTGGACAATGAAGGGACAACATGTATAAAAGATAAATATTTTTAAGATGAAAATGCTAAGATGGATTTTCAACCCAGGAACTTCCAAATAATGGTTGACAGTAGCAGTATCATAAAAGGAATGGCCATGGCCTAGTAAACCATGCATCTAGTTTTCAAGCCATGCTGGGACTCCCACAACCTAAAACCCTGAACAAGCGAAAGAAACTCTCTCAATATTTATTATCAGAATATAACGCTAACTGGGTATCAATTCTGCAACATCAAATGGAACCAAATTAAGATTTCCCTCAAAATCTATTCAGAAGATGATCTTACTCACATTGAAGACCACCATCATCTTCTATTAAACAGTGCAACCCATGTACCAACTCGAAAGTACATTAGCATTAAAATTCAAAGACATTGAAATGGTTTTACTAAATACTAAAACGTCAACTCTTAATCAAATGAAATTGGAAAAAGAGAGAGAGAGAGAGATAACAGAGATCTATTTTACAAAATGGTTGAGTTGATTGCAACATACATCCCTCAGAAGGATCAAAAAGTCAGTAGCACTAATAGACAAGATTGGTTGTGGCTCCCACAATGGGACATCATTTGTTGGTCACATGGTATCAACCTCTTCACCTTCCCTAACTTTCATGCTTCAAGAGAGAGAAGAGAAGCGAAAGGAGAACAAGGAGTAGAAGGTGTGGGGAAGGAGACCATGCTATTACTGAGTTCAACATAAATCTCTCATGTAAGGACGCTCATGCTTTGGCAACAATAGTTCTAGCAGACAGGATATACATAGATAAATACCTTGAGAAACCAAGGCCATCAACACGTGCTGCATCTGCATGCCCTGCTCCTAAATCCTCTACTGTAGACCCTCGCTTCACAAGTTCCGAAAACTCATGCTTATCAAGCCTATTTCCTTGAGGTCGACTGGCACGCTTTGGAGCTAAGCCAAGTGCCTCCCTCATGGCTTGCTCCTCCTCTTCCTTAATTCTTTTTATCTCGTCTTTTAAAGCATTAACATTTGAACTCCCAGAGTTTTTATCACTGGTGTACCAGTGTAGATCTTTCCCTGTTAATAATAAAGAAAACGGTTGAGACATTCTAAATCAGAAACATCAGTAAAGTTTTCACAGCAGTAGATATATTAAACCAGTTTAATACCTAAAAGATAAAGACAAAAAGTCAAATATGCAATGATGAGAATATTCTCCAGAATCCAGCCAAATCAGAAACTACTTCAAGTTGGCAAGTCACGTTATTAGGCCCAAAAACCAAACGAAGTCGAATGTCCCAAATATATTACATTCTGTGCTAACATTTTCAAGAAACGTAGAAACATAAAAATATGGCCAAACAACCTACACCCAAAAAATCCTAAATGGATTCATTCAACAAACAAATTAAAGAATATATCCAAAAAAATTTTTGAAGGAAAAAGGACAAGTGACATAAGCACACAACAATGATACATAATTAAGAGCTCCAATTAGGCAACCAAAGGAAAAGGAAAAGATCTCTGCTCTAATGCAAAACATTATAGACCCTCTAATCTGTATCACAAATATTTGATAATTAAATCCAAGATTGGCACAAAATTTTGGATATGCCAAACTCAAGCGGGACTTTTACCTGGACATCTCAGCAAAAGCCACACAGAAAAGAACTTACTAAACAGAATGGAAGAACTTACTAAACAGAATGGGAGAAAGAATCTAAAACATGGGCCATCCACATAACCTTGAAAAGTTTACATAGTAAACAGCAGAAACGCACTAGACTAATCCTTCTCATGTAAAAAGAGCAGTTGTGTGCAATACCGATACAATTATAATTTTATACAGTATCACAAATTTTAAAGCAAAAATAATAATATAAAAACTCATAACAATTTACAAGTTCCTAAATCATTCATAATTCCAAGAATGTAGAATTAAATACAAGATATGCAACCAAGAAACTGCAGATCACATCATCCAATAGCAAAATGGATGATTCACATCACATGCTGAATCATAAGCATTCATCATACCTTTCTGCCATCTTCCAACAAGAGCCTTAATACTATGACCAAGATAATTCTCCCGATGTTTATCGACTTTAACATCATCCCAATTAAACTCTGCACACAACAAACATATAATTGTCATTGTGATCATATATTTATACATTAGCATCTTCCTACCTAGTCATGAAAATCCACAAGCAATCATATAATTATCCATAAAAGCTTTTATCATCAGTTCAGAATGGTTGAGGACAGCTAAATATCCATTTTTTCCAAGTCACCCAAGTGCCACACTGACCATATTGTAAACAATTAATTTAGACCCATAATTTGAAAACTCACAAAGCCACTACTCATTGTCAATCCATCAAAAAAGTTTAAAATTAATGAAAGAAAAAAAAACTGCCCTTATCATTGCTAGCATTTCTGCAAGATGAATCAATGAAATTGCCACAAAGGAACTCAGTTGAATCAGGTAAATAGTTCCTAAAAACCTATCAATATTTTATCTACTCGAAGTTCACTTTCATTTCTTTGTTTTCATTTTCCTGTCTCAAATAGCTAACAAGGTCTCTAATCTCTTGGAAACAATTTCTCTTTTTAACAAAAGTCAAGTTGGAATCACAATGAATCAATTAAATTCCAATACATATATATATACACATAGAGAGAGAGAGAGCTTACGATCTCTGCCACCACGGACACCACCTCTGGTTGGATGATACATCAGTGTTAATAGTGTAGGCAAAGGGTGAAAGGAGAAAGCTACCTCTTCTCTGATCTATTATTTTATGCAGATCTCCCTGAAAAAGTGGCAGAAAACACTTCTTAAAAAAGAGATAATTTTGCTAGACAAAAATCTTTTTGGACTCCATGCATCAAACCCCGATTTTTGGAAGGGATGCATTTATTAGATAAAAGGTCGACGCGGGCTCTGCCCGTTGCTCTAATGATTCATGATAACTCGACAGATGGCACGGCCATCGTGCCGGCGACACATAGCAATATTGAACCCAAAAGGTTTAAAAAATTCTTTTCAAACTTCAATTACAGAATACTTGAACAATGTAGTCATCATACTCGCTCAAACTTGTTATTAAGGCAAGGCACTTAATCCAAATCTAAAACTTTAACAGCTTGTTTGGGAGTAAGATTGATAAACTAATCCATACGTGATTGATTGGCTAACCCATGGGATCAGTGCTACCCAAAACCTAATGTAATTGCTTTCCAGTGAAACTATCAATCCTGTCGCTTATAGAAACTCAATCTCTAAAATAATCTGTCTTTTATCTTATTCATAAATCTATCCTACCAAACACAAGATTATGAAAGTAGGATTATTCATTAAATCCTATGAATTATAATTTTTTTACCAAATAAGGTTTAAAATAATTAATCCTTTAGTTTAACTAAGCCTAGGACTATAAGCAATCTAATGGAATATGAATCCTCATAAACAGGATGTAAGAACCCGCATTGACTAGCAGATTGATTCTTTGCCTAAACTAATCAAGCTGGCCTTAATTAAATAATTCATAAGAAAATAAATAAGAAAATTTTTTATGCAGAACAGTAGAATTATACAATCTTTCCAAAAGAATGATAAAAGTTTTACAATTTTTTGAAAGCTTTCACACTACAACAATATTAAGCAAATAGTTTTTCCTTCTCTTTCCAACGCTATCACAGGGTAATTCATAATGCATCTGAGCTAAATGTGGGAAACAAATCTTGAAATAACCCTATTTGATTTAGTCTATAGATTTCTTTATTTACATATGAGAATAAAGGATGATGGTTCAATTTGCTCTTTCAACTTTTCCAAAATGTCTAATCAAGGACAAAATTAACTTTTAATCCAATTAACTCCCCTTAATAACTCTAATTATGCCAAATTATGTCAAATTTTCTGCTCAATTGAGTTAGTTGGAGTAATTTGATCCAAAATTATAAGTTAGGTAGTTAATTGGATCAAAATATAATTTTGTTCTCAATTGAACATTTGAGAAAAATTTAGTGGACAAATCCAACCTTTATCTAAGAATGAATATGAAGTTTAAATAAAACAGCAGTTTGTATAGCAATATAGTATGATTTTTTACATTTACTACAGCATGAAACTATATCCTACAATTGGAGTATTTTCTATTAAGATACCAATAAAAAATCAAAATCATTAAACGGGTGATTTGATGCTAAATACCAATAAATATCGAACTAAAACTAACCTAGGAGAAGAGATACCCACATGAAACACCCGCCGTGTGTGTCTGTCTTCGATCGAGGCGGCAGAGTAGAAGAGACTGGCGACAAGAACCACCAGACCCAAATGTTGACGGCAGAAATTTAACCTATGTTTGGATAG
>CAOJBK011961218.1:0-10276 GCA_948294925.1 Codiaeum variegatum
ATAAAAGAGATAAAAGAAAAGAATTTTTATAAAAATATATATAAAAAGTTGAAATTTATTATAAAAATATGGTGTATATTTAGAATATCTAAATTCTTTAATAAATAAAAGTTGTAAATTTATAAAATTAAAAGATATATATATATATATATATATATAAAAGCTAACAATATATATGACATACATTAAAAGAAAATTATAACTTAAGTTTTCAATTTATATACGATCATGTGAACTTTTTATATATTATTTTAAACTTGTTATATTTAGATGAGTGAGACTTACTAAAGAAATACAAGTGATAGAAAAATTTTTATGGATAATTTGAGTGTGTAACCCTTAATTTTATATTTAATTTTGATATTTAGTTCATATACAAAAAGAAAGAATGGGATAGTGTTTAACATAAAGTTAGAATAAAACAAATATTAAATAAACTGCATATCCGATTTAATCAAATCCGCATTTGTAGATTGAATTGGGTTGGATTTTTTATTTTCATGGATTAAGTTATTGAAAAATTTTTAATCCATAATTTATGAATCGGGTTGAATATCATACTAAACCCATACCAAACCAACATGAGAACACCCGTATTGACAAATGTATCAGGTAGAGCGTGCTTATTTATTATCAAATTGAGTTTATGGTAAGTCCAATGAAACTTGCTGGTGGTTTCTTGTATGGTTAAAGCACAGGCATCATGTATCTGAATAAAGTTTCTTGTGTAATAATTTTTCAGAAATCCTACTGTGTTTGACACAGAGATAACCGAACTAACTGTGTTTCAAGTCAAATTGCTCAGTTGGCATAATTCGATTTTCATCTAAAAATATCAACTATTCATCATAAAAAGAAAAATGTTAATAATCCTTTTGCAAGAAATTTTTTTGGGGGGAAACAATTATAAATTTAGTAATTGTTAGTGTTTTATAGGACTGTTCACGGAGAAAAAAAAATACCGAATTGAACCTAATAACCGGACAAAAAATATTCAGAATTAGATCAGAACCGTTGACTTTTTTACTTTAATTGAACCGAGTAAAATGTTTTGGAACGGTTTTGGATATTGACATATATTTGAATCGAAAACTGGACCGAATTGAACCGAAATATACTGAATTGAATTGGACTGTAATAACTAAAATTTCTTTCTTTTTTTTTTTAAATTTATAATATATAGATAGTGATAATTGAGCTATATATAAATGCAAAAAATTTATAAGATTTTATAATTGATAATTAATTAAATTATAATATGATATTATATCAATTATTAAATTATATTATTATTGATACTATTTTAATAAATGAATTATAAAATTTATAAAGTTCTAGTTAATAAGTTATTATTTTTAATTTTAGTATATTTATTGATTTTTAAATTATTCATTGATTTTATTAAATTTAATATTTTTTAAATATAATTTTAGTTTTAAATTTATTTTTTCATCATAAATTTGATTTTATAGTATTTTATTAACAAATATAAACATTAAAAAAATACAAAAATATGAAAATGAGTAATTGCAAACGTTGTCATTCCACCTCCATCCGCTTTTTCTTTAGACAATTCATCTAAAAAAAGAATGTTTTCATATTTTTATAATTTTTTTCTACATCTGTATCTTTTCCTTTACACAAAAATAAAAGAAAAAAAAAACACCATCATCTCATATTCTTTTTAAGAATGTCAATTGACTTTGAAAAATAGTTATAGGATAAAAATCACATTTTTAAGTATGCTATAACAAACCTATCCTAATAAGTTTTAAGAACTTGCAAAATTTTCTTTGATTTTTTAAATAAATATTATTTATTAATTATTATATGAATTAATTTTATTAATTATATTTCAAATTAGACTTATTTCATTCTAACAATAGAGATTAACTTTGAATCTTAATACTTGGAATTAATATTATATGTATTATTTTATTAAATATGAAATTTCGGTATAGGGTAAACTTTGAATATTCATATATTTTAATCAAAGAAAACCAAAAATAACCGATAACCGAACTGTATTGTACCAAAAATTTAGTACAATACAATACGGATAATATATGTTTTGATTCTGGTTCTGGTTACTCGAAAAATAATATAACCGAGGTTTGTTCCAATCCCAGATATTTTCAGATAATCGGATTGGATCGGACCGTGAACAGCCCTAGTGTTTTATCATGTTTTATTTATTTGTTTATTTTTGCTAAAGGGGAATTATCATTCCATTGATGAAAAGGAAACAAAGTCTGATACAATGACATTTCTCAATTCCTCAGGTTAGATATAAAACTTAGGATTGAGGCAAATTAAATGTACAAAATTCTTAACTACCCAATCAACTAGCTTATTTGTTGTCTTAATTACCCACCTGAAATAAACATTTTCAAAAGAGGAAAGCAAAGATCTAATAATGTTCATAGACGCTTTGATATTCCAAGGGCAAGATTTTGCAAGAACAGATAAGACCTAGAATAAGATCATATTGTCTATTTCACAGCAAATGTTAGAAAGGCCTCTAACGAAGGTAAATTGATAAGCAAGCTGTAAACCCAACACTTCAGTAGCTAGAGCTGAGCTAGTTCTAATTTTGTTTTTCACAAAACCATCAATTAAGTTACCTCGGTGATCTCTGAAGACTGCAACCATTGCTTCCATATATGTTCCATTGCTAAAACTTGCATCTATATTAATTTTAATCACCCATTAAGGAGGAGCTTTCCATCCTTGTCGATTCATCCTCGAAAAACCATTACCCAAATTGGTACACTGCTTAGACTTCATGAATTCCTAGTGAATAGTTATTGTACCGAAAATTTAGTACAATACAATACGGATAATATATGTTTTGGTTCTGGTTCTGGTTACTCAAAAAATAATATAACCGATGTTTGGTCTAATCCCAAATATTTTCAGATAACTTGATTAGCCCGGACCGTGAATAGCCCTAGTGTTTTATCTTGTTTTATTTATTTATTTATTTTTTCTAAAGGGGAATTATCATTCCATTGATGAAGAGGAAACAAAGTCTGATACAATGACATTTCTTAAATCCTCAGGTTAAATATAAAACTCAGGATTGAGGTGAATTAAAATGTACAAAATTCCTAACTACCCAATCAGCTAGCTTATTTGCTATCTTAATTTCCCACCCGAAATAAACATTTTCAAAAGAGGAAAGCAAAGATCTAATAATGTTCACAAACGCTCTAATAATCACAGGGAAAGTTTTTACAAGAACAAATAAGGCCTGGAAATGTTAGAAAGGCGTCTAGCGAGGGCAAATTGAAGAGCAAGCTATAAACCCAAGGCTTCAATAGCTAGAGCTGAGCCAGTTCTAACTTTTTTTTTTCACAAAACCATCAATGAAGTTGCCTCGATGATCTTTGAAGACTGTAACCACTGCTTCCATATATGTTCCATTTGCTAAAACTTGCATCTGTATTAATTTTAATCACCCACTGAGGAGGAGCTTTCCATCCTTGTCGATTCATCCTTGAAAAACCATTACCCAAATTAGTACATTGCTTGGACTTAATGAATTCCTAGCGAATAGTTTCTGTTGATTGAATGGTAGTCAAGGGCTCAATCTTTTTCCCTTCAAAAATTGCTTTGTTTCTTCTGACCCATATTAACCAGCATATGCATCCTAGTCTGGAAGCCTCATCAATCCGCTAATGCTGCTTGATTTTGCTGAAAGTTTCTGTCCACCAATCTACAAACGAAAATGAATAGTTAGAGGGTTAAATTAGGTTCCATTTGGAAGAGAACCAAGTTTCTCTTGCATGGGGATGGAGCATTAGAGCACGAAGAATATTCTCTTCTTCTTGGGAACATAAAGGACAGAGGGGCTCAACAATGATTTTCCTTTTGTACAGATTGCTTCAAGTAGGAAGACTGCTAGAATAGGCTCTCCAGAGAAAAAGAGAGGAGATTTTTGGTGTAACTGAGGCATTCCAGACCATTTCAATATGTCCCTCTGAGAAGAACCAAAACTTGAAGAAAGGGAAGAAACTACCCTATTTTTCCTCATAACCCTACAAGAAGATTTCACTGTGTAGGATCTTGATCTTTCCCAATACCATACCCACTCATTAGGACCATTAGCTGGACCAATTATGATCTTTAGGATGGCTTTGACATCATCTTCATTCAGTTATGATTTTAGTTTGAGAACATTCCATTCTTTTTGGGGAGAAATGAATTCATCCACTGTGCTTGGTGAAAGACCATTAGGTATGGGGGTATCAATTTTAAACAATCTAGTATTAAGGATCCATGAGTCAAACCAGATTAGGGTTTGCTCACCACTCTGAATGTTTTTTCTAGCCCTCTTTCTGATAAGATCTCTAGCTTCAAGTATGCTTCTCTAGGACCAAGAAGGTCTATTTCTAACTTCAGCACTCTAGAAATCCCCATAGGGGTAGTAGATTACTTTCATAGTGCTAGCCTATAACAAGTTTGAACCCTGAATAAGCTTTCATGTTTGTTTTCCCAACAAAGCATTGTTAAGCTCCTCAAAGTCTCTCATACATACACCTCATATTATGCCAATTTGCTAATATAATACCCTTGCCCTCCTTCTTGCCCCACCAAAAGTTTTGCATGATACTATTCATTTTAGAACATATTCCCTTAGGGATCTTAAAACAAGCCATTAGGTAAGAAGGGATGGCCTGAAGGACTGCTTTAATTAAGGTATCTCTTCCAGCATGTGAGAGAAAGTTTTTTTTGCCAATACCGAGCTTTACTCGTCAACTTATCAATCGTGAAGTTCAAAGCCTTGGATTTTGAGTGTCCCCATTCTGTATGGAGACCCAAATATTTCTCTCCTCCTTT
Source organism: Codiaeum variegatum (assembly GCA_948294925.1). NCBI lineage: Eukaryota > Viridiplantae > Streptophyta > Magnoliopsida > Malpighiales > Euphorbiaceae > Codiaeum > Codiaeum variegatum. The sequence continues at coordinate 4,843 of CAOJBK011961218.1, forward strand.
AGCTTCCTTCATTCCCAATTCTTCCAAGATGATATTCTTCTTGATTTGAGGAACTTTACTATTGAAAATCACTGAACATTTGTCCCCATTTACTTCTGCCCAGATGCTCTATAATAACTATCTAAGATTGACTTAAAAACTTTAACCTCTTCCAAAATTTCCTTCCCCCAGCAAGAGGGTATCATTAGCAAATAGTAAGTGTGGGAGGGGTTTACATCTAAAATTGATTTTAAAACCCTTTAGCTTCCCTTTCTCAGTGGCTCCATTGATGAGTTCATATAGCACATTGGACACTAGAAGGAATAAATATGGGGATAGGGGATCTTACTGCCTAAGCCCTCTAAAGGGTTTCAAAAGGTTATATGTTATTGAATAGACTAAAAAGGAGAAAGAAGAGGAAATTGCTGCCTTTGATTTTAAATGCCATTGCATGTGCTGCTTTGGAGAATGCCATTCATAAGTAATATTTTTTTTTGTGAATTATTAATGTTGGAACGATGAATCTTTTGGTTGGGAACCAATTCTTGAATTGCATGTTATTTTATATATTGTTTAACATTAGAGAACATATTATAATTTAGGTAAAAAATATGGATTCAATGTGTTGTTCTTTTCATGTTCAATTTATGCATATTAAGGGTGTTGATAGTGTTTTTCTTTAGTTACTTTTTAGTGATTATTTGTTAAAAAAACTTTATTACATTATGTGATGTTGCTTGTTTACATTTAAAAAAAAATGTAGAAGCAAGATCATGACATATTTTTATTTCACAACCTATTTTAACATTGTACAAATCTTGTGATGACTATAAGGAATATAAAGACCTACATATGATCGATTGCCTGTTTGTTTTGCCAAAGAATTATAGTAGATGATAGAATCTTGCATATAATATAAGATAAAGAGATACAAGGAATAAATTGTACATGCTAAAGGTTATTCGGTTTGAATCGTGAAATACAAAATAGAAATGTGATGAGATAGACAAAACTTTTAAATAATGATATTTACATATTTTTTTACGTGAATATATTTTAATTATTATTTTTTTCTTATTCAAATAAAGAGAAGGAAAGTAATGGAGGGAAATAAACTTTATTTTTGTTTCTTCACCCTACATTTGTTTGGAGACATTTCTCAATATACTTAAAACCCTCATAAACATTACTCTCCAAAATAGAGAGAAACAGAGAGAAGTTGTCGGTTGGCATTTCGCCTTGTCATTTCGTGTCTGGGTTTCATTTTGTGTCGATATCCTATCTTGCTTATAATAAGTCAAATTTTGTGAAGAATGATAAATAAGACAATTTGACAAAATCATGTCATATTTGTGTCATATTTGATTTATCATATTCACGTCGTTGTGATAATCATGTTTTCTCTCGGTAATTTTGGTTAGGTTCGAGTCATGTTAGCGTGTTGTGTCTAAAATTGCTTTATTATTATTATTATTATTATTATTATTATTATTATTATTATTATTATTATTAGGCTAAAAAAATAATTTTATTCTCACAAAAAAGAATTACCTGCATCGGGTATAATATACACCAAGCTAATGAGAGAATATTATTTTCAGTAAGAAGGGTAAAACATCTAACCTCTCTTTGGTTTGGTGCATGAGATAGCTCATGCATCCGATGTAGGCAAGATTTTTCCATTTTATTCTCCTCATACATTGAACAAATGGGAGGTTAGGTTTTATGATTGATTTCCCCCTCTTTTTGCAAAGTGAAAAGACATTAGAGTCCTTTTTACACAAAATGTCATCTCAATGGGTTTGTGACTAGACCACGAAAGCTTCTCTTGTAAGTATTTGCTATTAGTTTTTAAATTTTCCATGAAAGGTAAAACGAAAGGTCAAAGTCTTTCGTTTACAAATTGTCCATCTTCTATTCAATTTATTCTTAACATCTCTCTCTCTCTCTCTCCCTCTCTCTCTTTTAGTCACCTTTTGGTGTATTCTCAGTCAAGTAAATGGACAGATTTAGTCAGAAAACCTGGATGGAAGTAGTAAGCATCGCCTTTAAAATTGCTTCTTATCTTTTTTTTTTTAAATTTGTTTAGACAGGGTCTTTACTCTATTTTATATAAATTGTAAATGTCCTAATTGCAAACTCATTTTAATTGTGTTTCAGATGGCAAGCAGGATGTTGGTTCCTCATCCAACCCTGATAATAATACATAATATTTCCTAATAGATATATTCAGGGGGAGACTTTTGCACTTAATGGAACAAACCCACCTCACTTTTGCTAAGGATATTGAAGGTATTTACATAACACATTATTTATTCTCACTGATGAAATAAAAAATCGTGCTTTGTTATGAAATTTAACAAACTATTTACAAAAGATCATATATTATGTTTATATAATATACAAATATTTATAAATCATAATATTTACTTTTTTATAATATATTTAACAAAATTATATTTGCTTAACTCTTTACTATTCTTTGTGTGTTGAATTTTTTTCATTTGTATAGAAATTGATATTGTAGTAGATTTTGTCAAATATATTCTGCAGACATGTCTCATTATATTTTTATAATTTATTTTTTCTCTATGAAGAAAAGGGGAACTATCCATTTTTTTTATTTGTAGTAATTGTAGTTTATTATATTTGACAAAGGATGTTGAAATTAGTGCAAATTCCTATAAAAAAATCATGCATGCCGTTTGTGCTCATGTCATGGTTGTCCATGAGATGAATAAGTCTATTTTGGAGATAGAGGAGCAAAAGAGGATGCTTGATCTTTCACTTGATGATGCTAACAATGTTAATTGGCAAAGGCAGGTCATAGAGTTAGAAAAGTGGAAGGTAATTTTTTTCAAGAAGGTAATTGTTTTAAAGTATCTATATGCATATATTGGTAATATTATAGGACTCTTAATATGAGCTGATACCTAAGATTTGACTTAAATGTCATTGTTTTGTTTTTTCAGATCTTAAGGTAGGAAATCAAAGTGTTCACTATAAGTAGACATCTGGTTCATTTAGTTTAAACGCTTTTGTTTATGCATTGTTTTTTGTTAGAAAATAGAGATTTTTGCCATTTCATTATATCATGATGCGCAACTTGAAACTATGCAACAAATGGATTGTGTATTTTCAATGCAATCTCAATTGGCAAAGAGGCAGAATGTGGAGATGGTAATTATTGACATTGAGAATGAGATTGTTATCCTTTGATATAAACATCTGCCAATAGAAGATATTATTCGACAGATTGTCAGAATGGAGAGATTGCATGCAAAGAAACAAACTGATCTTCAGCAGATGCAGTGAGTTATGATGGTGTCCTGCCTCTGGAGATAAAAAAAAAAATTCCAATTTATTTGAAATATTTTTATGGTGGGTAGGACTATGGAGTTTTCTAGTTCAACATAGTTTAATATTACTTTTGCATTTTTCATTTGCTTAAATTTTATAAATAGGTTAACTAAAACATATGTGAATATGCATTGCATTCAAATGTCCGGTATTTTAATCTTATTGTGCATGATTAAAAATATTTTTTATGTTGACATAATATAAGGTTTAGATCTTACTAGGTTTTTCGTGTACATTAGTTCATAAATTTAGAAATTTATGAGTTGATATAGGATGAAAGCATGCTTTCCTCTTGCTTTATATGAATGGTATAGTTTAAAATACATCAGTTTAGAGATATATCGTAAAGCAAGACTTGTTTATTATGGGTTTAGGCTATAGTATTTAGTTACTAGAACTATTGAACATTGTTGTCTTTAGATTGATGGCTAATGTGATGTGGATAATGTTCAATATGGAGTTTTCTTTACTATTTTCTACATGAGATTTGGATTAATATAGTTGGTTTAATACGAAAGATGTGCATATTATTGTTAATGATGTTATTTAGGGTTTATATATTACTAATAGTGGAATATTGAGAATCACTTGGGTTTTGGTGACTTTGACTACATCGGATTAGCATACAATTCGAAATGTATGGCATGGGGTTATACATGGCAATTTGCAGGTTAGCTTCATTTACCTATGATTGAGAGATATAAGTTTGACCTAATTATTTATAATTGGACTCTAATGGCTGCATTCATATAATTAGAAAAAATACTGCATTTTCATCTCTAATCATACTGCATTTTTGTGATTTGCTACAGTGGATCACCAACTATGTAGACAATTGCAGACAACTGCAATTTGACTAGGAGTTTACCAATTTAATTTAGGCTTCTGCATCTAGAAGATATGGTTTAAGTTTAGATGAAATGTATAAATTGAATACATTTATATTTATTCCAAATTGTGTATACATTTCATTAATTATAGATAATAGAGGTTTGGTATTTTATGGCTTGATACATAGAAATTTGGAGGTTAGCTTCATTTGTATATGATTATGAGACATAGGTTTGATATTTTAAGCTTTATACATAGTAGTTTGGAGGTTCGCTTCATGTCATAAATTGTGGATAATATAAGCTAATGTTTGGTAGCATTTAGAACTTTGAGATGTGATATGTGGTCAACATCACAAACTTTTGTTATTTGTTTATTTTATAATTGGGTTTTATTAGCTTCATATGATTGGTTTGGTTTAGGCTTATCTTAGTTTCATGTTTGTGTATATTGAGCGCTTCATAACTGTTAATTGTTATTTTCTTATTTTATAATAGGAATACATAATTAGACAAAAATACTGCATTTTTCATCTCCAACCATGCTAAATTTTAAGTTGCATTTGGTGATTTGCTATAGTGGTGAAGGACAAATACGAAGTCACGCAGCGGAAGCAAAAACTGAAATGTCAGCACTGTCCAGCAGCACTGCTGGATAGAGTGCGGCTAGATAATAGCTCCAGCAGCTCTGCTGGACAGATTGCTATTGGCAGCAGCTCCAGCAGTGCAGTCTAGTGCGAAATTTATTTTTGCAAAAATTCGATGTTACTCAATTTTAGGTTTTTCAAAACTTTTTGAAACATTTACTATACCAAAACACTTTTGACATAGTTGGGTTTAGATATTCATTAAACTCTTTAACAAAATGCTAAACCCTAAGATAAGCCCATTTTCAACATCAAGGATCTTTCCAATTAGTGTGCAAAATACAATAGAAACAAAGAAGGGTTAGAACATATGAAATACCTCTCGCCCCCCTTCATTAAACTCCCCAAATGTGAAGCGTCTAGCTTGAGACATACCGAGCTTTTCCCAAAAGCTTGTTCTCTAACTCTTTTCAAGAAGCTTGAATCCTTTCTCTTTGGAATCACCCAAATGATTTGATTCTTGCTTCTTTACTTAATAACTTGAGACTTTGAGGATTACTTTGGACTTGATGCTCCATCACACTCCCTTCCCAAGGGTTATTGAAAATAAGTTTAAGATTGAATAAGTATTCTTCAATCTAAACTTCCTCTCAAATTTTGGTGTGAATTTGAAGCTTT
>CAOJBK011962328.1:0-24689 GCA_948294925.1 Codiaeum variegatum
GATTTAGAAGTAGAGTTTATAATTGGAGAATTTTTCTTCAAGAATAAACTCCCTCTCACTAAATGGTGTGTGAAAATTTGAACTGTCTCTCTCTAGCTCTTAAGAGCTTCTCACTCTAACTTTAATGAAGAAGAAGATGAATAGTGAAGAGTTCAAATTATTCTTATGCAAAAGATGATACAATCCCACTTATATAGCCATGACTCTTTCCAACAAATTTCCTTTAATTAAGTAAGAGTTATTGAAAGATGATGGCTTATTGCTCCATCATCTTTTGACTTAATTGATTAAATCAATAATCAATTAATCAAATTGATTAAGACAAGTTATTAGTAGGAATCATCTTTTCCTATAATTAATCACATCTCATGTAGATTAATTATGATATGGCTAAGTCTATATCAATTTATTCATGCCCATTTATATCACATACAAACTATGACATAATTGAATAAATCCCACAATAAATTAGACTTCAAGATATGTTATGTCTTTGTAAATTTAATTACAAGTGTAACCCAATGAAAGTTAATAATTAATTAAACTCTTTAATCAATTATTAACATGGTTAAATACCAAGCCATAAGAAAAGCTTTATGGTGTGTGACTTACTAGGTTCATATTTTAATTAGCAATGGGATAAAGAAAACACTTCTTCTTCACACTAAGTATGTAATCCAAAGTTCATACTTATCCCATAAGTTGTGAGTGACGTCTAGCATAACATGTCACGACTATAAGTAAATACATAAAGTACATGCTCTAAGGCATACTACCCTAATAAGAGGTTCCCCAACGACTAGAGGTGCGATATACCTAACCACATATGAATCAAAGAGATTTGTGCGGGTTCGACAGTATGTGCGACCTCATTATCCCAATCGAAAGGATCGGAGGGTACCCTTTGGAGTTGGATGATTTCACTATCGGAAAACCAATCCCAGGGAGGGAAGCTTACTTGATGTTACTCTCTATCTAGATTTTCCAAAGACAAGGGATCATGTGAAGTGATGCATGAAACCTACTTAAGCAAAAAAGATTATTTTATAAAAAAATAACCCACTTATTTTTTGTCAGTTTTCCAAATGTCCCTAGTGGAGTTGCCAGCTGTGAGGCCCCATCCAAGCGGCCCACGAGATTTCCCCAGTGTGCCTTCGAGCTTACGGCTCAAAAAAAACCAACCACGAGGTGTTGAATTATGTATGAAGTCCCAAATTATGGCAAGGTCCCACATTTATACATCCACATGTGTTCTGTTGCATGCACGTGGTGTGTTTAGTGTCCAGAGTCACCACCTAATCTTTAAGAAAAATGATTTTCTATGGTGATTAAGAAACCAGTTTGAGTTAACTCCATTTTCAAGAAAATTTTGAATAATTTGCCCAATTTTAGAAAAGGTTGGCCTCGAACCAAAGGTGGTTCGATGATTCATGATTTGATAAAAATAATTTTTATATGAAAACTAGTTTTGACCATTTTAAAGAACAACTTTTTGGCTTAAAACAAAATGATTTTGGTTAAAATAGTATTTTCGTGCATGTATGGCATACCACGTGATACATAAATAGATATCATGGTAAATATGCTGCATAGATAGGCTATAATGCATATGACAATCGCATAAAGTGATAAAGACAGAAAGATGAATCATGGGTCATTCCTCTAACTCACTTCTAGTTCTAGGGAAGGCACACATTCCCAAAGAAAGCGATTAAATTACATACTAAAAGATGATAAAAATCAGGGGATCTCCCCTCCAGTCTTACGATTTGGGAGGAGCACATATTCCCCAATAAAATCAATACGCAAATAACAGTAATAACATGAAATAATCACAAACATGTCTGATCTCAAATAATAAACAAATCAAACTAAATAATAGGAACAAAAATAATAAAATAAGTAAAATAAAGAAAAACACAAATTTGGAGTTGAAGCCATGAAACGGCTTGCCGGTGCATCGCTTTGAACGAGAATCAAACCCTATGCCATTCTCCCTTTTCACAAAGGGTGGGGGTTGTTCTGATAATAAGTTGGTGGTTTGAGTTTTCAGTTGCTAACCAATTTTATTTAATAAAACAGTTAGTCGATAGGTTATTAACTAATCAGTTTTATTAATAAAAAATAATTTTGATTTTGACATATTCACCTAAGTTCATTTTAGGGCTTAATTGAATTCGTTTCTATGAAAAACAGTACTTCAATAAAAACATGCCTTCTTTTAGATTAAAGGGCTTAAAACAATTCGCTTTATGAAAAGTGAAATTTTGACAAAGATGCCTTAATTCATATTAAAAGGGCTTTATTTGATGCATAGATTACTGAGAGGAAGTATACTATATCAATTTTACCATTTTTTTGCAAGGCTTTTGAATCGGAGGGTCAGAGGGCTAGATAACACCGAAACAAGTCTCTATTGTGTCTGGAGAGTACTGGTGTCTGTCTGTTTGAACTGGAATTGAAAGAACAAACCCACTTAACTGATGAGAACTGGAGTGTCTGTTGTGAGTTTCTGATGATTTGGATCGATTGAAGAGGAATCATAGTGTTTAAAGGTGTTTACAAGCTAGGAAATAGGTCCGAGTGAGTATTGAAATCAGAAAAACTGAAACACTAAACTATTTTAAAAAGTTTGAATTTATAGAAGTTCGTGCCAGAAACCCTGGGAGACAAAATGCTTGCGTTTTGGAAAAAAAATGCATACATTTGCTTAAAATGCATGCTTGACTAGGCCTGGGTCACTGGGCCCGATTTTCTAGGTCCGATTTGATTCATTTTTTTGGGTTTTCTAAGCTCGTATTAATGGGCGAAATTTAATGGTGCAAAAATTAAGGTTCACAACAAGTCATATTAGTTTAAGAAATAATGTTTTAATTGCATTATGTGCATACAAAATGATTTAAATAAAACATGATATCTCATATCAACGTGGTTCAATCCAATGGCCTTGAAATAACTGTTGTTCCAATAATTGGATTACATCCCTTTTCTCCAAACTTTTATTATTTGCCTTTACCTTCATAAGGTTTCATGCAATAACTGAACTATATGGCGTATTAGAAGTAGAACAATTGATAAATACACATTGTCAAGGTTTATCAATCTCTTGTTCTTCCCATTGCCCTTAAAGCATTCTAAATACTTTTAATAACTAACTTCTAATGTCTATTGTAATGGAAACACTTTCCTTTGCTATGTGAGAAGCTTCATTTATGAATTTCTTTATCCATACTTATCTCATAAGTTAGGACAAATTATAGGTTCTTAACCAATCCACATTATTTGGCCCTATGAGTTATGTTATGCTCATTAGTGGATAAGATTTGCTCATGTTATCAGACTAATTGCAAAAAATAATAAGATTGTATTATTTTATGTGAAACGTAAAATACTATCTTGATTTAGTCTTTAATCAAAATAGCACTCCCACTAACTTGGTGAATCCTACACTTCCAAATAGGAAACAGAGATTCCACTGGGGTGAATCTCTAAAGGGTTGTTTTAAATCTTACAAGTGAACAACTCTTTGTTCATTAATGCCCGCAGGCTTCACATTGTCTTTCTAAGGATTAATTCTTGCAAGTGAACAACTCTTGTTCATCACATATCATGTGATATTCAATCTATTTGGTTCCTAGTGCTTCCAACCACAGGCGCACATTACCATTCTTGGCCTTTCACATTAGTTAAGTTAATCTCATTGGACCAATAAGTATAGAGATTTGAATAATGTATGGCTCAAGTACTCATTGCTTTTCAAGAATCATTACACCAATAGAGAGCCATGACTTAATATTTAACTTTGGAAGATTTTTTAGCCTTATTAAATTAGGTCTCGCTTTGTACATTATCCATTTTACATGCATCTCATGCTTCATATATGGGCAATAATTAACATAGGTATGATCATGGACTTAAGGCCTCAATTCCTAGCCATAAAGAACAAGTAAGAGTTTTAGGTTATCAAATTACAAGCATTTAAGACTACACTAATCTTTATGCTCCCACTTGGCATCTTCATGGTTTGAATATTTCTCTTTCTCTTGCATCTCCACATCGCATGTGAACATAAAGTATCCTTAGCATAAGGCAAGATTACAAATTAAGATAGCTCGTAGTATTAATGAATTTGAAATAAAAGCTAAACTATTAATTAAATCTTAATTGCAAATCCTTACATATAATAAAGAATATTGCATGCCCACATAATCCATTTATTATGGTTTAGGTCCATGATCAATCATTCATGCCAAACCAACATAATATAACAATATATAACTTTTATATACTAAGTATGTGTTGAAAACTACTAATCCAAGCATCTATACCACCATATGGGCATATAGTGATTGCTATATGGGCATATGGACAAGTCTATATAATTGTACCCAAGTCACTCTATATGGGTGTATTATAGTCGAGTAGCTTGAGAACTTAGTCCGTCAACAACATACAGTCGTATGGAAGAACTCCATACGCCCATATTGCCTTGATAGAACTTGGTTTTGCACAAAAATTAGGTGTCTCTGATTCCACTTGAAGGAAAGGTTACGAGTTGGGCAGCAGAAGCAAAAACGAATCGAAAGGTTTCATATTTTTGATTTTAAAAACTTTTTAAAACTTTAAGTCTTTATTGAAACTCTTTTAACAAAAGGATTTACGTATTTCTCAAACTCTTTAAAAAACTTTAACCCCATGTTAAAAATCTTTTAACAAGAAGTTTTAAAAATTTCCAAACTCTTTGAAAATAAGTTCTATGTAAAACTCTTTTAACATAGATGGTTTAGTTATTTATCAAACTTTTTGATAAATGTCTAAACCTAGGTTTGGACTCATAACTTCAACTAAGGATATAATTACCAATTTATATGCAAAACAAATTTGAAAAAACAAAAGGTTAGAAGCATCAAATACCTCTCATCCTCCTTCGTTAAGATCCCCAGATGTGAAGCCTCTAGCTTGAGACATACCTAGCTTTTCCCAAATGCTTGGTATCCTTTCCTCTTCAAGAAGTTTAAACCTTCTCTCTTTGGTTGCCCAAATCTTTGGTTCTTGCTCCCCTACTTAAGAACTTGAGACTAAGGGAATGGTTTTGGACTTGCAATCTCCTCTATGCTCCTTTCTCAAAGGGAATAGAAGAGGAGTTTGTGATTGAAGAACTTTTCTTCATAAAAAACTCCTTGTCTATATTTAGTGTGAGTTTTAAGCTTTCTCTCACTAACTCTTAGAGACTTTCTCTCTCTAACTCTTAAAGAAGAACTAAGGAAAAAGATGATGGATAGTTCACCTTCTTACTTATTTTGAGTGTGTTAGGAGAAAAGATGTTCACCTACTAAATTATATACACGTACCTTTTCTTTCCATTTTCCTTAAATTAAGGAAAAGCATGGGTTACTTTTTCTAATTAACTTTTAACTATTTGACTAGTCAATTAGTCAACTAGGTGAAGCACATAATTAGGAGGAATCACTTTCAACCTTAATTAACCACATCTAATGTAGATTAGGCTAACATCTCATGTCAAGCATAATTATTTTATTTGTTTGTCCAAAACCATTTCAATTAATCATGTTAATTTATATCTCATACAGATTATGGCTTAATTGAAATTATGCCTTTGTAACTTAAACTTCAAGACATGCTATGATGTTTGTAAATTTAATTACAAGTTTAATTCAATTATCATTAATAATTAATTAAACTATTTAATTAATTAGTAATATAATTTATATCCAAGCTGTAGGAATTACTAAATGGTGTATGACTTACTAGGTCCATGTTCTAATTAGCAATGGGATAAAGAAAACTCTTTTCTTTCTCCATATGTGTAAGCCCTTTGTCACACTTAGCCCCATAAGTCATGAGTGATACCTAATATTGCATATCATGACTACATAATTAGAAATGAATGTTGGTGATCATATCCTTGACATTTCATGGACCTCTTGATCATAATTAGCATGCTCTCAAATCCCTTCATTATGGATTCCTGATCTTAGCTAGGGTCATGGAATAGTCAAACCTTATATGCCATATCATATGACCTCTATCCAGTTTGAGTTCTCGATAAACCTGATTCCTACTAGAAACTCTTTCTAGTGAACTTTACCCACCTTAGCCAGGGATTTGCATATCAAGAATAACCAAAAGTCATATGATTCCTTCCTTGTTTTATCTAAGTTAATGAATCATTTCTTGGAGATCACTTATCCCAACATATTATTGATTATGGTTGTAATATGCCGTATACCAATACATGACTAGCATTAATATGTAAGCAATAACAAACCATAGCCACTAATATGTTAGATAACATGTCACCTCAAGTCTAAGGATTACATGCACAAGATCTAGATGATGTGATATTGACTAATAGTAAATACCTATGTATCCATCATCTAACATAAATGTTCAACTTACTAATCCAATGTGTATGTTCACAGGTTGTCATGACACCACATGTCTGTAGCTGAGACTCACTACCTCCATATCAATAAGTATCTCATACTTCTCATGGATGACAATAGAGGTGATGGTCTTCTGGGTTAGTGACATCTCTATCAATAATCCTCTGACCGTGAATAACCTTTAAAGTATCTAACAAGGGGGCAATCTATCATTATATTCTCAAACTCTTTGAGAATATATTCCCTTACATAATACTTAAAGGACATATATATGTTTTATACAAGGAACATTTCATTTATGGAATATATATACTATTAGCTAGTTGGGTTTTATTTACATTCACATGATATGTAAACAGCTCTAAGGCATACACTGCTAACATGTGTAACTCTGATAGTTGCAACATCCTCTTCCCCTTGGCCTTGTCCATATCATAATTTAGGGCTTTGATTGCCCTATATGATTTATGTTCCAACTCCACTAGTAAATGGCACACTTTTCCAAATACCATCCTAAAAGGACTCATGCCAATTGGCATCTTGAACGCAGTCCTATATGCCCATAAAACTTCATTTAATTGATGCACCCTATCCTTCATCGAAGAGTTAACCGTTTTCTCCAAGATTTCTTTTAGTTGCTTATTCGAGGTCTCAACTTGTCCTGAAGTCTGATGGTGATAGAGAGTAGCCACCTTATGCTTAATACCATTTCTATTCATCAATTTTTCAAAAATATTGTTGCAAAGTGACTCCTCCCATCACTAACAATCACTTGTGGTGTGCCATACCTGCTAAAAATTTTTTTTTGACAAAACCCACCACAGCATTAGCATCATTAGTACTGGTAGGAATTGCTTCCACCCATTTTGAGACATAATCAATACCTACTAAAATATATTGAAATCCAAACGACATAAGAAATGGTCCCATGAAATCAATGCCCCATACATTAAAAATTTCAACAACAACAAAATTAGTTAAGGGTACCTACTTCCTCTTCCCTATTTTACCTACCCTTTGACACCTATCACATTGCGTACAGTAAACATGCGCATCCTTAAACACTATAGTGTGAGGCCCCGTCTGAGCTTGCAAGCTGCTAACACGCCTCAGGTTTCTTTCCTTGAGGAAACCGACTGCGTGGGGTCAGATTGCGCATGGCGTTGGAGTTTCAGTAGGTCCCACTTTAAGAGAACTCTTTATGAGTTAGTTGGATGTAAGTGTGAAAGTTTGAGTCGCCCCTTAATCTTTAGAAAAAAAATAATTTTTATGGTGATTAAGGAACCATTTAATTCCAATTTTAAAGAAAATCTGACATTTATCCAATTTTACTGAAAAGGGTGGCCTCGAACCATAATTGGGTTCGGGGATTTGTGATTGATAAATACGTTTTTTCAAAATGATTTTTCCATTTTTCTAAACAATTTCAGATTTAAAACTTTGGTATGAATTTGGTCAAAAGCAGGTTTTTGTGGAGCATGGATTGATATATTGCATACCAGAATGATGCAAGAGCTAGTAAAATAGCATGAATGATAGTAATAAAGGAATGTGATAAAAAAAATGGCATAAATTAAACAGGGATCCTTTCTAATGAAGGGGGGGGGGGGAGGGGGTGGGTGGGGTGGGGTTTCTAATGAAGACACACATCTCCAAAGATGAATTAAAAGCAAAATAAAATAATTACATCCAAAAGTGGCAGGCAAACATAGAGGATCCCTTCTCCAGTCCACAGATATGGGAAGGGCACACATTCCCCAAAATAAATTACAGATCTAAACAAAATAATAATAATACAATTAATGGACATAAAATAATACATGAAATAAAGTAAATAAAATAAGTAAAAATGGAAAATAAAATAAAATGGAAAAAAGAAAAGAAAAAACATTTATGTTGAAGCCTTTTGAACAAACTTGCTAACGTATCCCTTTGAATAGGAATCAAACCCCACACCATTCTCTCTTCTCACGAAGGGTTGGGTTGTTCTTGAAAATAGTGGATTGGCTGGTTGATTTTATTAGAAGCTAATTCATTTTACTTTAAAAGAATTAACCCAAAAAGGCTATTAATCAATTATAGAATTTTGATTAAAAAAAATTGAATTTTAATAGTGAAATTGCCTAATCAATTTTTTAGGGCTTCAGATTGAATCATTTCAGGAAAAATGAATTTTGATGATGTCAAAATGCCTGATCAGTCTAAGGTCCTTATTCAGAAATAAAGAGAAATACTATGCCATTATTTACCATTAGCTTGCAGGACTTCAAAACTGAAGGGTTAGATGGCTTAACAAACCTAGAACGTGTCCTTATTGCGTTCAGAGAAGTCTGATTGAGAAATATACTTGAATTAGATCAGAAATGCTGCCTTGAGCACTAGCTAGAATTGAACCATTTGGTATATTCAGTTTGAATTTAGGTAGAGTTTCAGTATTTAGGAGAATTTTGGCAGAGTTTCAACCTCTGAGGGTATGTCAAACTTCTTTTAATTGAGTACTGGAGGGTCAAATTTATAGAAAAAATCCAAGTAAGAAAAGTCAGAAAGTGATCCCCATGTGTCAGAATCTTTACGCACATGTAAGGGCCCTTACACATGCGTAAGGCCTAAAACACATGCGATTAGGCTCTTAAGCATGCGTTTTGGGCCTGATGCTTGGGCCCAGTTTGCAGGGTCTGATATAGTCTGATTCAATTTGATTTTTTAGGTTTTTTGGATCTGTTTGAGGTTCGATTTAAGCGTGGTTTGAACCTATAGGCTTGTATCAACATGGCCAAATTTAGTGGTGCAAGAATATAGGTTACAGCTACCCCCTTAATAGGCTTATTTTGCAAAAAACATGAATGATAATTGTGAATGCATTAATAGAGTGGGTATCAGAATTTTGCCTATAAATATAGAGCTTTGAAGGAGTCATTATCACTTCAACTCTTTCTACTTCTTCTTCTACTTCCTATTTCCTCTGAAATTTCTTTGCTTGGATATTTTCTAGATGATACCATCTGACAATGATCAAGAGGAGGATTTGTCTGCATTTGTATACATCTCTAATAGGCGAACCTGTCACTATGTTCCTCGGTTCAGCCGAAGTAGTGTATATTTCTTATACGAGTTTACTGAATTCTTACTACATACGTGATTCAAACAATCAGTTTGATCCTTCCAGTATCACTTGTGATTTACCATATTCATTTGATTTCAATCTAGACAACCTTCCTGATATGGAGCCTGTCCAACCCGTAGCGACTCCAAACACCGTTTTGCTTCAGAATCGACAGGAGCATGCAAGCTAGCTTGGCTACCCTATGGTTTTTTTTCTCTCTTTTCTCTGCTTTTCTATGCATTTTATTTTTTGTGTGCTCTTTTTTTTTCTCTTTTTAATTTTTTTAATGCACTTATATTTTCTATATAATCATTATTTTTCATTCATTTTATTTTTCCACTCATTTTTATGGAAAAATATAATAGAATAGATAAAAAAAATAAAATAACAGAAATGATGAGAGTCTTACCTGTAGGACATTAAGCATAATTAGAGGGGTGCCAAGTCCAAATTGTTTATTGTACTAGACTTTTTGGGCCATTTTGAGGTTGTGGCTGCACATATCATTTCGTTTATATGTCTGGTTATATGATTTTGGATATCAGACGTACGCTTGATAAGAATCTTTTATTTGCACTGGCTAAGAGGTGGTTGTAGACCAGCAATACTTTCCACCTGCATGTGGGGGAGATGACCATGACTCCAGTAGAACGATCTTGTTTAATAGGTATGCATTTCAGATCTCAGCCTGTTATTTTTTATCCTAAGGTGCGACATGCCCGTGCTTTGTACAATCTCCTCAAAGCGGTTCCCCATTGAAATTCTAGGGGAATGGTCCCTCGGACTTTGATGATTGCTCACATGAAGAGCATGGATCTGGAGTCCTACTCTGTTGACCAGTGTGCTTAAGTTTGCTTGTTGGTTATCTTATCCATCATCTTTCTTTACAATGAGATTGGATGGGTTTATTTGAAGATTCTAGCTTCATTGGCTTATCTGGACTTATTCGATTACTTTGACTTGGCTGGTGCCACACTAGCTGTGGCTTACAGTGGGATGGGTATGTTGTCCAAGATTGATGGGATTGGCATACCAAAATTGCTATAGCCTGAGAGGTCAGTATTTCCATTTATTTTATCTTTAATGTTTATTTTCCATGATTTTCTGACTTTGTCAATTGTCACTCTGGGCTTTTGCTCATTTTTTGGCTCTTGCCCCAGTACTATTAGAGGGGACGTTCTTCTCATGATGGAGAGGGTATGGTGTAGGGAGTCTTAGTTTGGCCCTCATGCTAGTTTTTCTTTTTCTGACTACCATGGGATTCTAGCCATGATGACTGAAGTATACTCTGAATAGCCTCACCTCTGACTTGCTTTATGAATTTTTACTTATTATTATATCATTTCAGGTTGTCTAGACAACCCTTCGGTATGGTGCTTTAAGGGATGTTGACCCTTTTGCTATAGGTCTTATAATTACTTAGAGGCAGATTGTTGTAGGCTCCTTTGACTTGGTGGAGTTATATTTCAGTGAGCAGGTTGTGCCTGTCGACCCACATATCCTTATGAGGGAGCCCATGCCTCTCGCATTTCTATATTTCTGGAGGATTTAAAAACCTAGGCTAGATTTACTCATTCGGGATACCTCTTATCTAGATTTCTAGGCCACCAATTTGATGGGAGGAAGGCCTCTATTATCTGCCAGACCTGGTCAGGTTTTAGTTATGTCTGCTGCTACTGCTCTGAGGCTTAGGCCTCATAGTCAGACTGGTCATTCTATTCATCGAACCATGCCTAGTACGACTTCAGTCTTATCAGGCATGGGTGCCTTTGCATCTGCTATGCCTACCAATTCCAGTCAGCATCGGGCCATTTATCCTGGCTTTCTTATCAAATCTCTTATCATGGAGTAGATGGTGTGATTAGGGTCCATCACATTAGCTATAACTATCTGCCTCACACAGTGCACGCTGATCCAACCATGATGCTCCCGATGGTGAGTTTATGACTTTCTTGGTATCATTTATGCTCTTCTCTATATTTTGACATTTGTTTCTTTGCAGGTTCCTGCTTCGATATATGCCAGTGGTCATGATCATAGCCAACAAATGTAGTTCTCTTTGAGCACCACTTTAGCTGCTTTGAGCATTGTAAAGAGTCGGATAGAATCCAGGATTGTCTAGAGATGCAGTGCTTAAGTCAAGGATGATGACGAGGAATTAGAGGATGACGAGTGATGCATGGAGGCTTTTGACTTGATGAGGGCACATTGCAGATTTTTGTAAAAATTTTATTTTTCTTGTACTTTGGACTCATTTTTGTGAAAATTCTGATAATTTTCAAATTTTGGTTTGTGATTTTTTGTTTCAAAAATGATTTTATTTGGAAAATTGAGTTTTCAAAATTATTTTGGATTGAAAATCGTGCAAAATTGGAATCAGATTAGGTCAGAATGAATCGCCGCGATAGGTCGGGTCGACACATGAGCTGTCTCATGCATTGGAGCCCAAATGCATGCACAAGAGGGCTTACAAGTGCGTAAGCTCCCTTGAGCATTGGTTTATCTCGTAATGTGTGCGTATGCATTCTAACTCGCTTGTTCGGCTTTTCGAACTCCATTTTTGCTTCGATTTTCATGTCACTATATATTTTTGTATGAAAATTGATTTTTCTACTCAGAAAATCGCAGGAAAACATATTCTTTTATAAAAAAATTTAGTTTCTTTCTATTTTTACTCATAAGATGGAGCCTCACTTTAGTAACATGATGCATGGCTAGTGTTAGAATTTGAGCCAAGTGAAAAGAATCAACCTCGGAGAATATGGGATGAGCACTTTGCAGACCCTTAGATGTGTTATGATTGACTGAAAATTTTTGAACGCTTGCTTTCAGTTTTGGGATCCTATTGATCATGTTTTCTTATTCGGAGATGGTATGGGTGAGATATGACTGACTTTTGAGGAGTTCTCAGTTTTTTTTGGTATGAGTCCCGGTGTTGGCTATTTCAATTGAAAGGGTCGGTTACTTTAACTTTTTTATAAGGCTTTTGGATTTTAGAATTGAGCTTACTTCAGGTATTGTGAGGGATGATTTTGTGGACCTGCCTTTCATGACCGATATGGTATGTGATGATTCTAATGACCCTTTTTGGTCTGCTATGAGGCTTAAAGCCTATGTATTTGTTTTGACAGTGGGCTATATTTTTACGGAGCTAGTTGGATGGGGTGATGCGAAAGTAGTTGAACTGATACCCCTAATGGGTGAAGGAAAGTCTATTATTGGTATGATTTTGGCTGAGAAACTTCTAAGCCTTAATCATCTTTACAGCTCAAGAGAGCCTTGGACCATTAGTCTTATATTGCTCCAGGTATATAGATCTTTTCACTGCTTATCTATGTTAGCATATATTGAGGCTGTTTCCTAACTTTCATGCTTTCTGTAAGATTTGGTTAAGAGACGATCTTAAGATTGTTCATGGTCCTAAATCACTAGATTATCTTGCTTCATGGTATCATATTAGGAAAATTGCTATCTATTTCCCCATTGAAAAGGATTAGATTACTTGGCTAATGAAAATGACTCCTTCTGGTTTTTTTTGGAGACTCGATTGGTATACGATCAAGCAGTTTTTGCTGAGGAGCCAGAGATTCAAGAATGTGTATCTGCTTGGTTTCAAGGAGGTGACTTGGTATTCCACAGAAGATGGGACATGATTAGATTGTTCCCCTAGATGGTCTACTTTTTGTAGCAGCTACTATAAATGATTGAGTAGCTAGAGTTGTTCTTTCCCATTGGATTCAAAACTTTACAAGGGGTGATGGTAATTCCAGGCGATGATTATGGCAAGCTTCTAAAGTACCTTGAATGGTGGATTGAGGCATGTTGGCTAAAGGAAAAGGAGAAGCGATATGCACTTTTAACTGAGATTGAGGGATGAGTATGAGTTTAGACTTTAGGAAAATAAAACTTTATTTATTTTGATTTCTTGTTTTTTTTTTTTAATTTCCTTTTTCAAACATTTTATTTTAGATGTTCCAAAAGATGAATAAGACCTTAATAAGATGTATTTTTAAAATTTTTTTTACTATGCTCTTACTTTTTCCTAAGCCGCTCTTTCAGGTTTTCAACTTAGCAAGCTGCCTTGATTATTGCCTAGACTACCTTTTTTATTTTTAGTCTAGCAGGCTGTACCCTAAATTTTGCCTAAGCCACCCATTTGAGTTTTTAGCTTAGTTGGTTTCATTATTTTTTTTATTTTGTTTATTTGTTCATTTTAACTCTTACATGCAATGCTAAAGAGCCCAATGAGAATGAAACTTTTGGATTTTATGGATGATTTCGATCGTGCCTGTAAAGGTTGCTTAAGTATCTCCTTACAAGAGATTTTTTAAAAGATGAAGGACATGGTAAATTTTAGAGAATCAGCTCCACATAGTTATTGTTATAGTAATGTGATGCCTGAATGCATGCCCATGCAACAAAAACACTAGATGAAGTATTTCTTGAGTTTGTCGAGGTTGGTTACATGACTAAACTCATTGTCGTCAATGTCCATTAAGATGACGCCTTTGCCTGACATGATTTTTTTAATGACATAAGGTCCACTCCAAGGAGGTCCGAATTTCCCTCATGGATCTTGTATGACTTGTCTGATTTATTTAAGGATAAGGTCACCTTCTTGAAGATTGCAACTCTGAACCATTTTATTGAAATTCTTTGCAAGCCTCAATTGGTAATTCTAAGTATGGTAAAGTGCTTTTAATATTTTCTCCTCAATCATGTTGAGTTTGTCGTAGTAGGCCTATTGCCAGTCGAGTTTTGAGATTTGAGTTTCTTGGAGAACCTTTGTTGTTTGAACCTCTAATTCTATTGGGAGGACTACTTCCATTCCATAGACTAATGGGTAAGGTATGGCTCTGGTAGCTAATTTATATGTTGTTATATACCCAAAGAGGGTGTTTGGCAAGTGTAGGTGCTAACCTTTATGGTTACTTATCATTTTTTGAAGCATGTTTTTGAAGGCTTTGTTGGAAGCCTAAACTACACCATTAGTCTGATGTCTATATAGAGAAGACCTGTGGTGTTATACCTTTTCCTTTTTTAAAAATGTGAACTACTATTTTTTGAAAATGAGAACCACTATCAAAAATGATTTTTTGCGAGACACCATACCTTAAGATGATGTTTGTCTTGATGAATTGTGCTCCCTTCTTTGAATCCAGAACTTGGTAAGGTGTAGCCTCACCCACTTAGAAAAATAATCAATGGCCACAAGGACATATTCATGGCCAGTAGATGATTTTGGTGAAATCTTACCAATGACATCAATGCCACAAATAGTAAAGGGACAAGGAGTTGAGATTGGATTAAGTGGAGAAGAGGGGAGCTTTTGAAGATTGGCATATTCCTGACATTTATGGCATCTCAGGGCAAACTATGCATAGTCTCTAATCATAGTGAGCCAGTAATAACCTTGGTTCATGATTTTATGGGATAAGGCCCATCAATTCATATAGGTACCTTCTTCCCAACCATGGATTTCTTCCATGATTCTATGGATTTCTTCCTCAAAGACACACCTTAGGTGGATGTCATTCTAAGTTTTCTTGTATAAAATGTCACCTCTCGGGATGTATCTACTTCTAGTTGTCTTATTATTCTTCTTCTAACTTGGAGACTCCTTCTGGATAGGAACCTTTTGCATGGTAGTTGTATATGTCCCAATACCAAGGCTTCTATTCAGCTTCTTGAATATTTAGGAAGTGGGACTGAAAATTTCATTTATGTTTGATGCATATCGAAATAGGATGGATAAGGAAACCATCTCATATTTTTTATTATGGATGCAATAGTTACCAGTGCATGAACAAATATGTTTATGTTCTTGGTAAATAGTGAAAAGACAAAGCATCAAAGCTAGCTGCTAATTCTTCGATTCACTTATGCTAGGGAACCAACTGCTCCTCTTTCATTCTCCATTTTCCCAATACTTAAGAAACTATGAGGTTTGAGTCTCCATAGACCTCTAGGTTATTGATGCCAATCTAAATAGCTGCTTCTAATATAGAGACACAGGCTTTGTACTAGGCTTCATTATTTGTTACCTTGAAATCCAGTTTGATTGCCAGAGGTAAGCTTTCACTGATGGGCGTAAGGAACACCATTATGGCACTATATCCTTTTTTGTTGGCTTCCCCATCAAATAATAGTTTCCATGGTTCATTTTGGATGAATAAAATGTCCTGATTGGGAAATTCTTATTCTTCCCAATGATTGTCTGTCGGGCAATAGCCAATTGGTTGACAATGACACTACCCTTGGAAGTTATCCTTTGAACATACTTGAGTCATAGGCCACCAAGACTGCCATTCATCTTGCCATTTTATTATTAAGAATAGGTCTCTCTATGAGGTACTTGAGTGGACTTTTGTCAGTGAGGACATATGTGATGTATGCCTCCAGATAATGCCTCAGTTTACGACATACCCATACTAGAGCCAGGAAGAGCTCCTCAATGTAACCATATT
This sequence comes from Codiaeum variegatum, assembly GCA_948294925.1. NCBI lineage: Eukaryota > Viridiplantae > Streptophyta > Magnoliopsida > Malpighiales > Euphorbiaceae > Codiaeum > Codiaeum variegatum. Next base: position 15,978 of record CAOJBK011962328.1, read on the forward strand.
TGAGCTCGTGTGTCAGCGTCCTCTTGCTCAAATAGTAGATGGCATTTTATTTGTGAGAATCTATAGCATTTTGTACCAACATGGCACCTATGGCTTCATCAGAGATTGTCAGGTAGAGCAGTAATAATTTGCCTAACCTAGGAGGCTATAGAATTTGCAAATTTAAGAGGTACTGCTTTATTTGTTAAAAAGCTTTATGGCATTCCTCATTTCACTATTTAGAGGAATTCTTATTTAGTAGGTTAAATATAGGACCATAGGTGTCCGCTAATCGACTAATGTATTGGAGGAGTCCCATGAACCTCCTTATCTCCTTCTCTGTTTTAGGAGGTGGCATGTCAATGACTGCTTTAGACTTGGCGGGGTCGACCTCAATTCCTTTCTTACTGACCATGTAACCTAAGAACTCTTCAGATGAGGCTCTAATTCTATGCTTGGTAGGATTGAGTTTGTTGTTGGATTGACGAAGTCTAGGGAAGATCTTTTCTAGTTATTGCAGATGTTATTTAGCAGTAGTACCTTTAATGACCATGTTGTCAACATAGACTTCTACATCTTTGTGCATCATGTCATGGAAGATTATGGTTGCCATCCTTTGATAGGTGGCTCTGGCATTCTATAGTCTGAATGTCAACACTCTGTAACAGTAAATGTCCCATTCCATGATAAAAGCAATTTTCTCCTTGCCTAGAGGATGCACTAGAATCTGATTGTATCTAGCAGCCAGATCAATTAAGAAAACCATCTCTAAACCAGCTAATGCATCAACCAGAATATCTATATGTGGTAGTGAAAATCATCCTTAGGGTATGCTTGTTCAAATCTTGGTAGTCTACAAACATTTTGACTTTTCTATCCTTCTTCAGCACTGGGACTATGTTTGCCAACCATAACGGTTAACTGATTGGCTTGATAAACTGATGAGAGAGTTGGTTGGACACTTCCACCTTGATTAGGATGGACCATGCCAGCTTCATGCATCTCAGTTTCTGCTTGACAGGTTTGCAGTCTGGATAAGTCAAAATCTTGTAGACAGCGATGCTTAGATCGAGTCCAGTCATGTCACTAGGCTTTCACACAAAATAATATTTGAATCTTCTGATCATGGATTCACTGTCTTGCTTGTTTGAGCATATAGGTGCAATGAATGTATTTTTTAGAATGTCATGAGTGTCAATATTTATGGGCTCTTTAACTGCATCTTATATTCCATTTATTTCATAATTCTCATTTTCCATTTGATTGAGGTCAGATTCATCAATTGGAACATCAAAAGAAAATGAAGATACATGATTGTAATAAGAAATTTTGGTCATTTTATTAATTGAAATCAGAGACAAGTCCACGGTTAAATCATACTCATAATTAAAACCCGATGGACCAGTTACATGGCCAATCTTAGAATTAGATGACCCTGACTTAGATTCAGATCCAGACTCAAACTCAGACTTAGTTTCAGATTCAGTCTCAGCTGGTGGAAAGAGGCTTGTTTCATATGACTAGTTGTCGAGCTTCTTTATGAATGGCTTGATCAAGGTGAAGAGGTTAACATTTTCCTCCTTGTCAGTAAGGACAACTATATCACTAAAGATGCTAGCATCCATATTATCTTTATAATCATCAGCCAGAAAATAGATTGTCTGACAGTCCTCTGGCAGCAGTTTGACATTAGAGAAGAATTCAAATCTAGGATCCCTAACACCAGTCACAAGGCAGAATCAAAGGTTAGAGAAAGAACAGTAAGGAACTGTCTCCCCTTGATTCATAAAATATCTATTTAGGGTCTTAAAATAAGGTCTTATGGGAAAGTCAGCTTCCCACCGCCCTTCCTCCCCGTCCCCCTCTTTTAGTTATTATAGATCTTTCTCTTACTTTGGCCTTTTCCTCTTCAATCTCATCATCAGTTGGGTGATAACTTTGGCCAAAAAGGAGGATTAGAAAACTTGAACTCATTGAAGGACTCAATTCCCTATTGATTTTTACCCAGGCCTAAGCCAACAAAGTAGGCCATGTGCTTCATGATATTTCCAATCATTAGGCTGCAGTACAAGTTAAAGTTCAGAGTGATTACTTCTTTCAGATTCTTTGTAGTCCCAATGAACTGGACAAATGAGAAACCAAATAAAGAATATACTGGTAACACAGGCTGAATTTCCAAAATGGGAAGTGTGGCTGGGACTTTAGATTTTCTAGACGTGGCAACCTTAATTATGACTATTCCAATTTTTAGTAGGAGCTTAACTCTTTAGTGCAAAGTGAAAGCCATCGCCTTTGCTTGGTGGATCCAAAGTCTTTCCAAAATCAAATTGAAACATGAAGGCACAACAATTACTTGAAAAGGGATTTTGATGTCACTTGTGCCCATAGTGATGGTCACAGTTGCCACCCCCAGAACTTCTCTCTTTGAATTGTCATAAGCCTATACTATCTAATCAGAAGGGGTAAAGTTAGTGGCCCCCAAACATAGATAACTTGTCACCTTGAGTGGGTAGACACTAAGGGTAGAACCATTGTCAATTAGAGTCATTAGCACAGTCTTTTCCCTTGTAATGATAGTGATGTAAAAAGCATCATTATATGGTCCCCTAGGCGGGATTTCATTATTAGTAAATCTTATGGATGCACCCTTTGTTGAGCTTGTGATGAAAGCAACACAACTATTCGAAGATATATTAATTATTGCTTGAAATTGGCTCAACACCTTACAAAGAGCTTGGCGATGAGGATAGGAGGACATCAACAGGCTCCAGATGGAAATGTTTGATTGAGTTTTCTTCAGTTGTTTGAGTAAGGGGTCCTCTTCAGGATCGGGAGTTCCCTTAAATTTGACCATAGGTTGGCTTACAGTTTGTGAAGGAGAAAGTTCTTTTGTTATTCTCCCACTTCTTATTATGGCATCAATTTCAACACCCAAATGTCTCAAGTCAATGACATGGCAGTAATCATGTTGGATAGACTTCCCTAAGGAAGGTAGGTCATTCAAGTTAAAGAAATTGAGGGAGATAGGATTCTTTAAGGAAGGTAGGTCCTCTCCGATTTAGTAATAATTGCTCAGAGGAACAATAGTAGATATCAAATGTGTAGAATCCCCTTCATCAAATTCTACCAAGATAGTATTGATCTTATGGTTGGGAAGAGGATTTATGCCAATGTTGGGTTTACCAGTTGGCAGTAGAAGTCCTTTAGCATCTATCAAGTCTTGTATTTTATGTCGAAGGCCATGCAATTGTCAGTTTTATGGCTAGGCCCTTGGTGTTAATCACACCACTCATCCATGTTAAAGTTCTTAGGCAGAGGGTTTGGAATTGGTTTTTGCTCTAAGGCTTTGATTGCACCCCCTTCTATACATTCCTTTAGAATGAGGCTCAGTGACTCCTCACCTAGGTTGGTGAATTCCCTTCTTTTGATTTGGATGGGTTTTTGGGTAGAAATTAAATTGAATGCACCATCCTTTTGAGTAACATTGGCTTTTATAAACTAGGAGAACGAAGTATGGGTTTCGTCCTTTATGAGCCAAGAGTCGACCCTATCTTCAAGGCATGTGCCAACATTAACCAGTGTTTTGAAATCTAGTAAATACAGTGTCATCATTAAATGTCAATACACATGCAATAGACTTTTGAAAACAATATCTATTTGCTCAAGCTCAGTGGGCCTGTTAACCATATGAGAGGCTTTCTTCCTCCATCTAGTGATAGATCCAGAAAAGGTTTCTTTAGGATATGTTTTTATAGTTTCCAAATCCCTTCTTATTAAATCAATTTCCTCATTATAAGAATATTGCTTGATAAAAGCATTACATATAGATTCCCAGGTCTATATCTTAGAATCATCTAGTTGTACAAACCAGTTCAGAGCCACACCAGTAAGTGACTATTGAAAGAGTCGAGCAAAGAGCTCACCTACCATACCCATATGGTGAAGTGCACCATCATAAATCCTTAAGTGGGTTGAGGGGAAAGTAGTGCCATCAAAATTTTCAAATGCAAGAATTTGGAATTTGAGAGGAAGCCTGACAATGTGAAATGGACTGAGAGCTTTGACATCAATCACATTTTCTTTCTTCTTGAGGGCATCGAGGGTTTTCTATATTTCCTCATATTTTAACATCATGGTTTTTAGTAAAGGATCATTATGGGGCCCCTTTTAGAAAGGATTTGTAAGAGGGGTAGTTGGGGTAGTCGTTCCATGATCAGTTGGTAGAGGTAAGATGACTACATCTTCAGTAATACGTTCTTTCCCTGAGTTAGATGAAGTTGATACATGACTGGCTGGATAGAATCCAATCTGAGCCATCATGGCTTGAACTTTTCCTAGGATATTATGTTCTTAGGCTTGCATCATTACAGTCATGGTCACTTATTGCTTTTTCATGGCCTCGTCTTATTTTATAAGGATTTTACAAAGCATGGTGGTAACATCAACAAGTGGAGCAGTGGAATCAGCAGCATTGGAAGTAGGTGGGATAGCTTTAATGTTTGACATGGTGCCCTTTAAATAGAGAAAAGGTAGGGTATCAGCTTTTGAAATAGTAGGCCAATGGCAGGCAAGTTGGTATGAAAAAGGAAATGTAAGTTTTAGTGAACTTTTCTAGAATAGTTCACTTAGCTCAATTATTTTTGATGTAGTGATGCATGTATGCATGCATGAATGAAAAAGGTTTCATGATGATAGTAATATCAGAGTTTTTAGGGTATATAGGACCTAAGGTCAACTCTAATCATTACTTAAAAGCTTGGTGATTTTAAATGTTCCTCAGACACTAAAGGTATAATATACCTAACCACATATGAACAAAAGAGGTTCGCATGGTTCTAACAGCTACGTGCAACCTTGTTATCCCAACCTAAAGGATCGTAGGGTATGCCTTGGAGTGGGTGATTTCACTATCAAAAAAGTAGTCCTAAGGACGAAAGATTACTAAATGTTACTTTCTACTCGTGTTTTCCTAAAGATAAAGGTGCATGTAAAGTGATGCATGAAACTAATTCCATACGATTTTAAGCCAAAGTTGTTTTATCAAGAATTTTGGGGTTGAAGCCTTTTAAATAGGCTTGCCAGTGTATCCCTTTAAATAGGAATCAAATCCCATGCCGTTCTCCCTTCTGGCGAAGGGTGGGGTAGTTCTTGAAAAGAGGGGGTTGGCTAGTTGATTTGTTTAGAAGCTAATTCATTTTATTTTAAAAGAATTAACCAAAAAGTCTATTAATCAATTTTAGGACTTTTATTAATAAAAATTGAATTTTGATAGTGAATACCCTAAATAGTTTTTATAGGGCTTTAAATTGAATCATTTTAGAAAAATGAATCTTGACGATATGAAAAATGGCTTTAACGGTCTTTATGCAGAAACAAAGAGAAATACTATACCATTATTTAACTTTGGCTTACAGGACTTCAGAATTGAAGGGTTAGATGGCTTGCCTATTAGCAATGTATGCCCTAGAGCTTGCACTCATCATGTGAATGTAAATGAAAACCTAACTGGCTTTAGTGTAAATGTTCTTTAAATGAAAACATTTCTTATATCGAACATATATTTACCCCTTAAGTATTTTGTAAGAGAATCTATACTCAAAGAGTTTGAGAATATAAGTGACAGATTGCCCTTTGTCAGATATTTTAAAGGTTGTTCATGGTCAGAGAATTATTGGTAGGGACGTTATTAATCCAAAAGACCATCACATTTGTTGTCATCGATGATAAGTATGAGGTAATTATTGGTATGGAGGTAGTGAGTCTTATGCTATAGATATGCGATATCATGACAACATAGAAGATACTCATTAGATGAGTAAGTTGAATAGTGACATTAGTGAAGGAAAAATATGCGTCGCACCGCAGAAGCAAAAAAAGCAAGAAAATGTGCGAACCGAGATGGTTTGATTTTTAGTTTTTAAAACTTTTATAAAAACAAGTTCTATGCTAAAACCCTTTTAACATAGAAGGTTTAGTTGTTCATTAAACTCTTTAATGAACATCTAAACCTAGGTTTGGACCCATATTCATATTCAATGATACTTTGCTAATTTATTGTGCAAAACATAAATAAAACTTTGAAGAGTGTTTGAAGTATCAAAAACCTTAACTCCCTCATTTGTTTAGCTCCTCAAGTGTGAAGCCCCTAGCTCAACTCACACCAAAGCTTTCCCGAAGGCTTATGTCTCCTTTCTTCTTCCAATAAGCTTGAACCCTCTCTTGGTTTCCCAAATTCTTTTGGTTCTTACTCCTTTGTTGAGAACTTGAGACTTTCAAGATTGATTTAGACTTTTTCTCTCCACACACACTCCTTTCTCAATGGTTAAAAGAAGAGTTTATGGTTGAAGAACTCTTCTTCAAAGATAAAGTCTCTAATTTGGTGTGGTGTTTTGGAACTTTCTCTCTCTAACTCTTAGAGAGTTTCTCTCTCTAGCTTGATTGAGAAGATGATGAATAGTTACCATAATCACTTGTGTTAGGGAAAAAGATGATAAACTAACATACTTATACCCATACTCCTTTTTAACCACTAATCCTCAAATTTAGGAAAGTGCTTTAAGAAGATAGGTTGCTTGTTCTAGTTGCTAATTGACTAGTCAATTAGTCAACAAGATTAAGCTAGAAATTAGTAGGAATCACTCCTAACCCTTGATTAACCACATTTAATGTGGATTAAGTTTACATGTCATGCAAAACTTAATTAATATATGTTTGTCTGAAACCATGTCAATTAGGTCATGCCCGTTTGTATCTCATACAAACTATGACATAATTGAATTAATCCCTTTATAAATTAAACTTCAAGACATACTAGAGTCTTTATAAATTTAATTACAAGTTTAATTCAATCATCATTAATAATTAATTAAACTATTTAATTAATCATTAATATGATTTAATTCCAAGTCATGAGAAATGCTTTATGGTGTGTGACTTGCTAGGTTTATGTTCTAATTAGTAATGGATAAAGAAAACTCTTTTCTTCCTACTAAGTGTGTAATACATAGGGAAAACTTAGTCCCATAAGTCATTAGTGATTTCTAGCATAAATATCATAACTACCTAATTAGAGATGAATGTCAACAATTGTGTCTTTGACACCTCTTGATCATAATTACTATGCACTCGAATCCCTTTATTATGGATTCCTGATCTTAGCGAGGGTCATAGAATAGTCAAACCCTATAAGCTAGATCATATGACTTCTTTTCGTTATAAGTTCTCGATAAACCGATTCCTACTAGAAACTCTTTATAGTGAATCCATACTACCTTAGCCAAGTGTTTGAGTATTAAGAATAACAAGAAGTCATAGGAACCTTCCTTGTTTACCCAAGTTAATGAATCCTTTCTTAGAGATCACTTATCTCAACATATCCCTGATTATGGCCACCACATGCCATATACAAATACTTGGATAGCATCGGTATGTAAGTAGTAACAAACAATAGTCACCGATGTGTTAGATAACATGTCTCCTCAAGTCAAAAGGTTATATGCATAATTATAATCTAGTTAATAAGATATTGACTAGTGGATAAAACCCATGTATCTATCATCTAGTGTTACTGTTTGACTTACTCATCATATGATCATGTCCACGTGTTTTCACGACATCACATGTATGTAGCATGGGACTCGCTACCTCCATACCAGCATGTATCTTATACTTGTCATGGATGACAACAGAGGTGACAGTCTTTCTGGATTAATGACGTTCTTACCAATAATCCTACGACAGTAAACTTACTTTTGAGTATATAACAAAAAGAACATGTTTCCATATTCCCAAACTCTTTGATAATATATTCTCTCACATGAGACTCAAGGAACATATATACATTATACACTAAAATGAAGGCATTCATTAAATGAAACATATTTATTAAAAGCCATAATGGGGTTAAGATTGCAAATGTATATACAAAGTACAAGCTTTAGGGCATATAACCCTAACAGTTGTATAATGGATACAAGGGCCATTACCAACTAGTCAATATCACATTATCTAGATCAAGATTGTGCATATAATCCTTAGACTTGATCTGACATGTTATCTGGCATATTGGTGGCTATGGTTTGTTACTACTTATATACTGATGCTATGCATGTATTGGTTTATGGCATGTGGTGGCCATAATCAGTGATATGTTGGGATAAGTGTTTAACCAAGAAAGGAATCATTAAATTGTGTAACCAAGGAAGGAATTCTATGACTTTTGGTTATTCTTGATTTGTAAATCCCTGGCTAGGGTGGATAAGGTTCATTAGAAAGAGTTTCTAGTAGGAACCGAGTTTATCGAGAACTCAAACCATATTAGGGTCTTATAATCTAGCATATAGTGTTTGACTATTCTACGACCCTAGTTAAGATTAGGAATTTGTAATGAAGGAATTCGAGTACACTGTAATTATAATCGAGAGGTTTATGTAATGTCATGAATATGATCATTCACATTCATTTTCTAATTAGGTAGTCATGATATGTTATGCCAGGTGTCACTCACGACTTATGGGACTAAGTGCACAATGAGGATTACACACTTGGTAGGAAGAAAATAGTTTTCTTTATTCCATTGCTAATTAGAACATGAACCTAGTAAGTTACACACCATATAGCAATTGCCATTAGCTTCGATAAATCATATTAATGATTAATTAAAGAGTTTAATTAATTATTGATGATGATTGAATTAAACTTTTAATTAAATTTACAAAGACCCTAACTTGTTTT
>CAOJBK011963029.1:0-11078 GCA_948294925.1 Codiaeum variegatum
ATCAAAATCATTTCAAATTTAAACAATAATATCAAACTACTACAATAATCAATAAGTGTTGAGTAACGACCACTACACTTATTTCCCTAACGCCTGGAAACTGTGGCAACACAAGTCTTACTGCTATATCCGATACTCTAAACTTATAGATTAAAGAACAATGTAAGATTATTATTTAAGTTTAATATGAATTTATTATTGTATTTCAGAGTATTATTGTGTCTATTGTAATGTACCGATACTCTAGACAAACCTAAGGCTCAGCTACCAGTAATTTATCAAATTTGATATATTACCTAAAACCTAAATGTCATTATTTTAGTTGTTTCAAAATCTAAAATATCATTATTTCAAACTTAAATCAGATTTCTAGGCCATCATATTATGCTAGGAACCATTACACCAATAGAAAGAGCATTAAATTTTGCAGATAAATTCCTTGATAAAATTTTAGATAAAAATCAGTTACAAAGATTCTTAGGAAGTTTAAACTATGTTATAGATTTTTATCCAAACCTAAACAGAAGATTAAAACCCTTGCATGACATATTAAAAAAGAATCCCCCACAATGGACTAAAACCCTTACAGCGTTAGTAAAATCAATTAAATCTTTAGTTCAAAAAATTCCATGCCTACATATAGCTGACCTTTCCTTATCTAAAATTGTTGAAACTGATGTCTCAGAATTCAGATATGGAGGCATTTTAAAGCAACTTCAAAATGAGAAAGAAATTATCATACAATATACGTCTGGACATTGGAATCCAACTCAAAGCAATTATAGTACTATTAAAAAAGAAAATTTAAGTATTATTTTGTGTATTACCAAATTTCAATCGGATCTTTTGAATCAGAAGTTTTTACTTTGTATTGATTGTAAGTCTGCTAAAGAAGTTTTACAAAAAGATGTTAAAAACCTTGCAGCCAAACATATTTTTGCCAGATGGCAAGCTATTTTATTTATATTTGACTTTGATATTGAATATATAAATGGAGATACAAATAGTACTGCAGATTTCTTGACCAGGGAATTCCTCCAAAACAGGAACCATGCCAAGGAAATCAAAAGACAAGGATAAAACCTCTAAAAGCCCACAAGATAGCCCAAAAAGTCAAAAGCTCTTCTCTAAGGAAGAAAGAATCCATATAACTTCCCTAAAACCCATAAAAACTTGGGCCGACATTGCAGAAGAAGAAGATGCAAAACAAGCCCAAATAAACCTCTAGATTGAAGAACTCAATAAAGATCCTGAGATTAAGATAGCAGATCAGTCCAAACTTGTTGAGCCTCCAGCTCAGCTAGGTAAAACTTTAAAACCTTTTCAAAATCTCGAGATATGAGAATCTTTCTCCTCCAAAACCCTATCTCAATCTTTTGGAAAACCAGAGACAAGTCTTTCAAAACCCTTGTCTAAAAAATAATGATTTTCGAACAACTTCCAGAAATGACAAATCAAAATGGTTTATCAAACCTTTTCATAAAAAAATAATTGATATGGAAGAAGGCTTTTCTAAAACAAAGCCTTTTGAGACTGCTAAGGCCCTTTTCCTACTTGGTTGGTTTACAATTCCTCATGATCCAAATAAAGCCCATAATTATTATATGGCCATCCTTAAAGTCACAGATTCAGTAAAGATAAAACACAATTACCTTAATAATGATAAAACCAGCCTTGCTTATTCATCCTGCCAAATAAAGAAAGTCATCCACCCTACAAAATGGGGTGCTCCCCTCTATAACGTTAAACATTTTAAAGCCGAATTCCATCACCTTATAAATTTTTGCTTAGTCTTCTCATATTGGGACTATGTGCAAGCTTGGTATAATGCATTTTATAACCAAAACTAATCCTTCACCCATTCTTGGCTATATTATTTTAATACCAATATAACCACGTCCCATCTCCCTCATTGGTTTTTAAATTGGTGGAATCATTTCGGATCAACTCCAGAAATACTCCCACCAGAAATTTCTCAACTATATACATATTTTAAAACCCATTTTAGAACCCAAAATCCATATGAAGAACGATACCCTCCATTGTTATCCTTTTGTACAAAATTCTATATTCCATGGGTATACCAATGGTTTTTTGTTACTATGAGTACGTTAAAAGTCCAAATTTTCTTTGCAATTTCGTAGTCAGAAAATCTAAGGTAAAATGGTGGAGTTCTTTTATAAATAAAACAACTAAAATGAACATTCAGTTATATATCAGTAAAAATGTCCATAGCCCATCACCTGAAAAACAAACATTATTTTTCTCTAAAAAAGCCCAGGCCCATGCAAAATTAGCCTCTGGCAAAACTAAAGAAGAATATCTAGCCATCATGAAAGAAATGGTGGAGTCAAAATCCACATCAAAAATCATATCTGATGATCAAACTATAGTCTCTTCTTCTAAAGCATCCTCAATACAACAAAATCAAGAAAAAGAAGATGGAATCCTCATATGAATCCACATCATCATCATCATCATCATCATCATCCTCATCTTCCTATGAGTCTATTTCATCCTCTGATACAGATTTCGCACAAGAAAATGAAGATGATTGCCTTGGTATATTTTCACATGTAAAAAATAAAAAGAAAAATAAAGAAAATTTTCGCTAGTCAGAAAATCCATTTGAACTAATTAGGCAAAAGTTAGAATAAAAATAAAATAAAATTATGAAAATTCATGGGCTAACTGATATTAAAGCTGTCTGAGAGCCACACATTAAAGTTGTCTGAGAGCCACACATTAAAGCTGTCTGCCATTATAAATCACATAGGCCAACCCATATGACAAGATGCTCCGCACATCAAAAGTTGTCTGCCGTTAAAAACCACATGGGCCGACCCATGTGATAAGATTAAAGTTATCTAAGAACCTCTTGCCTCGCACAGTAAAACTATCTATCATTGAAGACCACGTGTGAAAAGGAAAAGTTGTACCCTACCATCTGTCAGTTTGTCTCGTGCCGACACTATATGGAGGGCAGAAAAGTAATTTGTATAACTCTCCTTCTTCTATATAAGGAGACCTAGTTCATAAGAAAGGAGCATCCTTTTTCTTCCCCCATCTCCAGAATCTCTCCTAAAACCTTCTTAGTTTCGAGTCATCTATTTATATCTCCATTTGTAAAAGGTACTTATTTGTATAATTTGTATAACTTTGTATAATTTTCATTTCATGTAAAATCTAAGTAACAGAGTTGTATGCTCTGTGGTTGCGCCTCACCGCGATCTTCCACAACAAAAAACTCTATGAAAATTATACTATATTTGTATAAAGTATATCTGTTATTACTATCTGTTATTATATTTGTAATATTTGTTACTACTACTACTACTACACACACACACACATACACACACACACACACACACATATGTGTGTGTGAATATATATTTGATCTTTTTTTAATTATATATATTTATATAGATAACAAAAATATCAAAATTCCATAAAATCGAATTAATTAATATAAAATTATATATAAAAATTATTTATTATAAAATATTTTATATGATTTTAACTTTTCAAATAAATTAACTATTCAATAAGAAATTAGTAACTAATATAAATGTCTTTTTTTATTTTCATTTACTAAATTAAATAATTAAAACTTATAATAAAAATAGATACATATTTTTGAATTTTTTAATAATAAAATAAAATAATATTTTTATTTAGAATTGGGATCGAAACCTTATAAAATCGTAACTGTAACCGTATGTGAACTGGAACCGGAACCATATGAACCGTGAACTGTAACCAGACCGGAGGGTTTAAGGGTCAATTAAGAGTTGAAATTTATAGATATTTGAACCGGACCGGACTGGAACCGACGGTTCTGAATCGTTGCCCATGTTGCATTTATCATTTTTGGACAAAGAAAGGAGGGTAATGAAGAAAATTCGATATCAAAATTTACTCTATATGATTTGGATGAGTGAAGAGGTGTAGCATGTGTTTTTAAGAATTTGATATTGAAAGTTAATTTAATGATTCCTAGTGGGTAAGGAAAAGCCTCGATTTCAAATATTATTGGTTAATTTTGGGTGGGTGGGGTAGGAGAATGTTGGTTATTGAGTAATTTTAAACATTGAGAATGTCATATGTTCTTAAAAAGAATAATCACTTTCATATAATTGGTCAATTATTGGGTTAAGGGTTGGCAATGATAGAAAGATGAAACTGGTAATGGTGATCATGTATGGCTTACCAAAGTGCCCCAATATATGATTAGAATTAGTTAGTATATATGATAATGGACTAATAAAATTTTGGAGAACACTTGGTATGTTTGGAGATTAGCTAAATGGCTTGGATGAGGGTATGGCATTTAGTGAATGCATTTAGATTTAACAGAGCAGACAAGATTACTCAAACCGATGAATGGATGTATGGGAAATGAAAAAGGAATGCAAATAATTTCACTCAATATTTGGAATGAATGAGCTCTTTCCCTTTCCTTTTTTCCTTTCTTTTTTTTTAATGAGTACCTCTTTAATTTTGAAAATTTTGGCATGTTAATTATTATGTAAAATATGTTGAAGGTTAGAAGTATGAGCCATTATATAAAAATACGAATGGTTATTTTGGATCATGAATAGGTTTAATTTGTGGTAAAGATAGCTTAAATAAGTTAAAATGTGATTTAAAATTAAAAAATGAGGTAATATGAGCTATGGTGATTGATTTGAATAGGTTTAGTTTTGAGTAGTGGATATGGCTCGCATGACGCTATGAGCCAAAGTGATTAGGTTGGCTTGGTTTTGGTGATAATTGTGGCTCATAATATAATGTAATTCTAGGTTTAGAAGTATGAGCCATTGATGCAAATTGGGTAAAGATCAATGAAGATGTGAGAGGTTGATGAGCGACAAAAAAAAAATGGTTATGATAGATATGATCTGCCACTAACCCATGTTATTTCATTATTGAACTCTTAATCAAAATTTTCTTTACTCCAATTGTGAAGTTTTTGAGAAAAATTTATAAAGATAGGCATTTTTATCGGGATGCACAATCTTTATAAAGGAAAAATGAAATTTCATATCATATAATGGAGACTTATGGATTCTGAATTTTCTTTTTTTCTTTCTTTCTTTCTTTTACTTTTTTCTTTTTATTATTTTTTTAATTTCATTGAGAAATCTATTGCAAATTTGAAACATAAAATGCTCCACTATATATAATTTTCTTTTACATTATTACCTTTTGGAATCACAATTAAGTTTTTGTTTCCAAACTAAAGCACATAAGCAAACAATATGATATTGAGACAAAATTGATGAGTATAACAATAACTTAGTGATAAAAGTTTCAGTTCAATATTTGAGATGATAGTTAGTGTGAAGTTTATAGGTTATGATAAGTTAGGGATTGTGTTTAACAAAGGGATTATGTTTGTATGGTAGAGTCATCTCAAAAAGCGATTATGGTTTGATGTGAATTTGGTAAAAATGATTGACATAATAGGAAGGTTTCGAGTATCAAGAATATCAGCACACTTTATAGTTTGATTAAAATGCCAAAATTGTCAAAGTTAAAAATGCACTCATTATTTATTTTTATTTTTTTCTTTTCTTTTTTAAAAAGCAATTTGATTGAATAACTAAAATAAAGAAATTTATTAGACATGAGAGATAAATTATTCCTTGAGTGGTTAAATGTGATTTATAATGAACGAGTGGAGAATAAGTTTGCATTTTGAGAGAATGATGGATCGGTTTATAAGTGACATGAGTTTTGGATTTTAAGCATGAAAAATATTTGCTTTGGTAAGTTTGATGAAATAGGGTAAAACTATGAACATTTTAGTAGAAAGGAAAGTAATATGTCTAATGAAAGTGATTATTAATTTAAAATTAGATGATACTCCAAATGTTTAAAATTACTCAATTTACCAATATTTGAGAAAATAAGTTTTTTAATAGAAATGAATAAAACTGTGATTTTTCAAAACTGAGGGTAAAAACTTGAAACTTATTGCAATATTGACAATTAATATTTGAGATCATAATTTATTTAAAAGGAAATTCATATAATTGATTTGTCAAAAGATTATGATTCCATGAAGTTACAGAAATTATTTCATCAAAAACTTTATTTTTTCATAAAAAAAGTAAGGTAAGGGGAATAAGAATTTATCATATTTTGCATGCTCAAATTTGGGATAAGAAAAAGTATACTGTTTTTTTTTTTTAAAAAAAAAAGAATGAAATAGTCTTTTTAGAATTTTGAGGGAAATCATTTTTCCTATAATGAAGGTTTTAGAAGTTTTTGAAAAAGTAATTGATTTTGGAATTAGTGCAGAATGACAGACTAATGAGCTTTTAAAGCGAGACAAATAATGACGAATCAGTTCATTTTTTTTATAAAAAATATTTTGTAGGAGGAGAGAGAAATATCATTCAACTTATTAACCATGTTTGTTTTATTTTGATCTCCCAAGAAATGCAAGAATTTAGAAAAAAAAAAATCAAAACGAGGCTGATTCATTATAGCAGTTTGAAAATTTTAAGAGGCAGAATAAAACGAACACTATAGTTTATTTGAAATAGCATAATATGAACATGAAAAGTGAAATAAGTATACAATTTTGACATTATTTTAGAATGAAACGAGATTTAAGGATTGTAGATCTAACGATCTAACAAGTGGTTGCCATAGTTTTAAATTGTGCTAGCTTTAACGGAGAGATTTTGATCCCTAAAGGATAAGTGATTTTTAGTTTGTCTCTACTCACAAATAGTAGAACTCCACCCTTATAGTATTGTCGAAGATTTTAATCTTACGAGTACTATTATAGATAATACAGATTCCAAACTGAGTGGGATGCTTCATGACTACTTGTCGAAGACTGAAGTCTTACAGGCACCACTAATTTACCCCATTTCTAATCCTAAGATTGAGTGTCCTTAGGTGTAAAGCTATAAGTGTGTGAGGAGAAAATAATGTGTAAAGACAACAAAATTAAAGGTATGCTTACTCACGCTGCGAATAATCATGAATAAAAAAGCAAGTATTAGTAAGCAAATAAATTCACGCACTAAATGAAAAATAAAGAATATTTTGAGACCATAAGTATATTTCAAAAATTAAGTGCAACTCTCTTTTAAAGAAAAATTCAATCCCAGTGGAGTCACCATCCTGTAACGGCATTTTTCTTGACGGAAACCCGTTAAATGACCGCAAATGACATTGAATCAAAAATAAAAAATTTTAAAAATAAAATGAATCAATAAAAATAAATAAAAAATGAAAAATAAATAGTCACCACCAAACAAATTATTTTAAAAGGCTCGGTAAAAAACCTTTGAGAAATGAGTTCGCGAGTAGCAAATATTTGAAAAAGCATTAGACACTCAAAATACTAATTTTCAAAATATAAATTCAACCTCAAAATATTATATTTATTTTATTTTTAATGGGCGTGTTATAAATAAGCAAATAAAAAAAATTAAATAAAAACAAATAAAATTAAAAGGTTTATTTTTAAACTAAATTTGATTATTAAACTTATTAATTTGTATTAAAACTTTTGGATTTAATTAATTTTATTTTGATTCTAAGGCCCAAGGCCTAATTTATTATGAAAAGTGAATATATGAAAATGATTATTATTTTTTTGTTCTTTTTCAAAAAGATGATTGATTCTAAAAAATGAATGTAATAGGGTTTGTTATAGATCAATATGAATTTGTAACTTGATGAACATCTATGGTGAAAATAACGATATAAGAAAAGAAAAATTAAAAATTGAATGTTAATTAATAATGTCCATTGACAAGTTCATTGTTCAATAATTACAAATTCTAAATTTTACAAATTACAAACACAAGTCTTGAACCCGAGTGCTTCAATTTCTTGATATTCACTTATTCGTACTTGAACTTAGAAGCCAAACCGAAATTGGATTTTTCGAGGCTTCCGATTTGTTTTGAAATTTAATCCCATAATCGATACATACCTAATTTAAGCCATTTAATTTTTGAAATTTCTATTAAGTTTATTTTGTTTTCTAAACCTAAAGTACCGCCAAGATCCTTAAATCATTTATCCATTCTTATTTTTGGTCGGGTCCATCATGGCCTAGTATTGAAAACATTTTATTGAAAATATTTTTTCTATGAAAATATAATTTTATAATATTATATAAAAATGGGATAAAAGGCTTTGATATGCAAAAATGATGAAATGTTTATAAAAATATGCAATAATTTTTTTTAATGAATATGTAATGAAGAATTAATTTTTGATTTTAATTAAGTCCAAAAATTTTAATGCTAATTTTTATTTAGTTAAGATTATTAGGGAAATTAAATACTCATTTTTAAGGAAAAGGCTACTCTCTCAACATGTAGCAACCCATCATGAAGAGATAGCCTCACTCCATTACTAATCACTCGAATAAAGCGTGGCAACCCGAGCACTTTTTCTAATGTCATAATGAAATAAGTGCCCCTCTTTTTTTTTTTTAAGAAAAATGCATTTTCATATCACTAAAATGAATATGCCATAGGAAAATTGATGAATATTTCTAAAACCAAACATTTAACACTAAACAGTACATTTTTTTGGACCCTTGATTCAAGAAGAAAAACAGCAACATTTAGCAAGCAAAGAACCCTCAAATGACAGTCCAAGGCATCAAACACATAAATTGAAACTAAAAGTTTCAAGCTTAGAAGGATCCAGCAATAGCATAACAATGTAGGGTCCAAAACAGAAGCAAAAGTATTCATTCCCAGGATCCCTTTTTAGGAAAATGAAAGCCATTTAAAAACCTAAAACATTAGTAACAATGATACCGCAAAAACCCTCAAGATCAAAGCTAGACCACAACGGCAGTAAAGGCATTAAGCCATTCAAAGGTATGAACATTCAACAATGAAAACAAGGACCCAAATTTGAATACCATTTCTCAGGGCTTCAATTTAACAATTCAAATTATAAATGCTCCTCTTTATATCCATGAATGAATGACTACTATCGCTAAAATATTAGTCAAGGGCTTCATTCTACAGAACTATTCTTTAAGATTTTAGTGCATAAATCAAAACCAAACCAACACATAATCAGTTTTAAAAAATTCAACACAACAGAGCCCAGTCCCCTATTGTTTCAATCAACAGGACATGCTCAACCAAGAAATCCAGGAATAGACCCAAAACATCAAACAAAAATGATGTAAAAAAAAGTAAAAATTGGAATTGGCGAAGAAATCCCACTGACTTACCCTTCTGTCGCTATGAACGACGATCACCGGAGGTAGAGTTTTCTGGCGCTGCTGTCGCGGCATTCGTTGCCCAAGAGGGAGGTTCTTGAAGTGGTTTCATTGGAGATGGAAGTTCAAGGCGGTGGCTAGAATGGTGGTTCTGGGTTGGACGATTATGTGGTTCGACGATTATGAACAGAGTTTGGGTTTAGGGTATTTCAGAGAAGAAGAAGTGCTTTCTGAAGGAGATGGGGATGGGCTGAGCTCAGGGTTCTGAAATCGCCGAAGGAGGAATGTGTATCAGAGCAAGGAGGGAGAAGAAAGGGATGGCATTTTTTTGAAGCTCAGCTTTGCCGGATTTGGAAGGACAGAGGTTCAGGCGAGCTGCGGTTGTGAATCAACGGCTATAGATTGTAGCTCAGTTCTGTTGTTCTGCTTGGTGGAGTCGTCGGCGCTTAGTGAAGGAGAAACGGGCTCGGTTTTTATGAAGAAGATTAGAAAATTTTTTTTTAGGGTTCTCCTTTTAGGGATTTCATTTTTTTTTTGGGCCTGAAGAAGAAAAGCAAAATTTTTTTAAAATTCCCTTTTTCTGCCTTTTTTTATTAGAAAAAAAAAAACCTATTTTTGAGGGAGATGGAGCCGCCTTTTAAATTTTTGTTGTCTCTTTAAAATTTTTTTGGCCTATCCTTTTTCTTTTAAATGTATTTATATTAAGTGAAAATTGGGGTTTCAAGGGTTTTGTGCGTAGGAAAAAAAAAGAAATTATTTTATTATTTTTATTTTTTTCTAGGTCTCCAAATAAAAAGATGAGTTGATATTTTATAAAACTCACAAGAATTGAATTTTTAATTTTAAATAAATGGATTTTAGGATGATATTAATTTTTTAAAAAAAACTAAGTATTTTTAGGTTAAGATAAAAGTAAATATTTTTGGAGAAAAAGCTAGAATCTTTGGAAAAAAAATTTAGATATTTTATTTAATAATTAGGCTTGTATTTAAATTTAGATTATAAACAAATTGAGCTAAAATTAATTTGAATTTAGAGTTTATGTGCCATTAAAATAAGATTAATTAAAATGATATTAATTAAAGTTCATTTTTTAAACTTTTTCTTTTACAATTTTTAAAAACATAATTAAAATTAAATTTAAAAACTAAAATTGAAATTAAAATTAAAATTTATTTTTAGCATAACCATTTGAAGTAACCTCAAATATTTGTCAACTTTCAAATATAACTCCAAAAAAATTTTATATCACAAATTTTCTCATTTTATTGATCACTTTCAAATATACCATTGAGCCATCAGACACGTGCTTGAGCTTATATGTCATACTCACATCATGCTACATCAGCTGCTAACTAAGTGTATTCATGCCACATCAGCTGCCAACTAAGTGTATTCATGCCACATCAGCACGACATTTCACCTCAAAGTATATTTGAAAGTGATTGATAAAGTGAGAGTATTTATGATAGAAATTTTTTAGGATATATTTTAGAGTTGACAAATATTTGAGGGTATTTCAAGTAGTCTTGCCTTATTTTTTTAATAAAATTGGATAAATTTGCTTAAAACGATGAAAATTGTTAAAATCACTAGAATTTTGAAAATTAACAAATTTATCAAAACATTTTGACATTTTAACAAATTGCTGGTCAAAATGCAGTGTCAACACATTTCATGATAAATTGTTCATACATCATTCTGGTATGCTTATTCTATTCATGCTCCATAATGGTATGCCATGCATACATGAGACAATCTTTTTAACCAAAACTATACAATTTTTAAGCCAAAGTTGTTTAGGAAATAATCTGATTTTTTTCTAAAATAAATGTTTTTTTATCAATCACGAGTC
>CAOJBK011963059.1:0-13132 GCA_948294925.1 Codiaeum variegatum
CACAAATCTTTGTCGAAAAAACGTCAGAAATCAGTTACTAGAAAAATCGCGCCAATAATTTTGTGACAGCTAATTTTCCGTTACGAAATTGTTATAAATCCGTTACGAAACCGTCAGCAATCCGTCACTAATAAACCGTCAGCAATCCGTCACTAATTTTCTTAGCTGTCATTAATCCGTCACGAATTCATCACAATTTTGTGACGGAAATTTCCGTCACTATTTTCCGTCACTATTTAACTGTTTTTTTGTAGTGTTTTCATGATTCCAAAATTAAGAAATGTAAAAGAAACTTTAGAGGTTGAAGAGTTGCCTAACAAAATGCTTGAGAAATCAGGTGAAGAATATTCTAAAAAAGCTATGATTCCTCGGAACTAGAGTAGAGACAAATCTCCCATCGATCAGATGGGGAATAACTTTAAAGTAATCGAAGATGCTGGTGAGAATATCAATTCTTAGAATTTTGACAAGTTCAAAACACTGCAGGAGGCAATTTCTCAAGTAGTAAATTAAATGAAATAAGCCAACAATATGATTTCTAATACCTTTGGTATTTTCTAAAAAAAATTATGTTTGATCTGATGCAATCTCTTTCTAAAAATGGTGATCAAACATCTAAATAAGAAACACCATTAAATGGTCAGCCTAAGAAGAAGCTATTAATTTTGTAAAATTTTTCTTAGGATTTCCTTTGGCCACTGATGATAGGTACAAACCTCCTCACAAGAGGAAAGAGATTGGCCTTAGTAAAATCAATAATCCTATCGACTCTAATAGCCAAAATATTAATATTAATAATAATATGTCTAACCAATAAGTTTTTTGCAAAATTAATCCTTGTTTACAGCCTAGAATCTATAAATATGAGGCCAGAGGCATAGGGGGTAATTTTTCTTAGGGGTATATGCCAAATCTTTAGATCTATGTGCCATTTTCTCAATATCCAATATTAGGAGCAGTTGATTTATATGTTGTACGTGATATGGTACAGGAGTTGTATGGTCCTGGTCTGCGTCAAGTAGGCCGACCTAAATTTCACGAGCCATATCCAAAGATGATTGATAAAGATAATCCTTATCTAAGGA
Organism: Codiaeum variegatum; assembly: GCA_948294925.1. Taxonomy (NCBI): domain Eukaryota; kingdom Viridiplantae; phylum Streptophyta; class Magnoliopsida; order Malpighiales; family Euphorbiaceae; genus Codiaeum; species Codiaeum variegatum. The sequence continues at coordinate 1,086 of CAOJBK011963059.1, forward strand.
GTTATCGTGTTCTTGAGTTTTCCTTATTCTTTAGGGAAGAGGGATAATCCACACTTGAATATATTGCCCATTTTACCATTCAATGTGGTAAATTGGCAAATTATGAAACTTTTTCCAATTAAAAGTTACGATGATTTCCTAATAGTTTAGCTGGTAATGCTTTTACTTGGTATCCTATATAGCAGGAGATGGAGCATCAGTTTCACACCCAATTTTTTAGAGGAACCATAGGTTTGCATAGCCGAATTATCTAGAGTGACTCAAAGAGCTTGTGAAATGGTTGATTTCTTTAGTGCATAGTTCAAAGGGATGAGGAATAGGTGCTAAATCCTTTTACTGAAAATTGAATATGTTAAAATAGCTCAAAAGGGATCTCGATATTAAACTGAAGAAGAAGTTTTAAGTGATGAAATTTTGAGATTTTTATGATCTTGCTACCAAAGTGAGTGAGTATGAAAAATTTACCAGGGAAGAGAATTAAAGAAGAAAACACCTCAATGGGAACTTATTTTCAAGAGGTTTCCAATGTTGAAGTTATTATTGTTGACCTTGCTAATATTGGGTCTTATGTTTGCCCATTATTGGAAAATAAACCCCATAAGTTTGGAAAAAAATCCTAAGGATCTAATCCTCAGATGCAATACACATTTGAAACTTCTAAAACTGATCAAATCTTTGATTTTCTCATTAATAAAAAATTCATCAAACTTCCACCTGACCACAAACTTCGATTAAAGAAGAAATTAAAGGAAAAAGAGTATTATAAGTACCATAATTCTTACAATCATTCTACTAATAGTTGTTGGGTGTTTAAAAATGTGGTTTAGGATTAGATCAACAAGAGAGTGTTGCAATTTCTAAAAAAGAAAGATGTCATGTTAATTGAGGAAAACCTATTTCCACCGGTGGCTTCCATCAATACAATTGGAACTAATCTTATAGTGTTACAAGATGTCAAAAAGAAACTCAAAGAGAAATAGGAGAATTAGGACACTCTTGGCCAACCCTCTAGAAATTTTGACTTTATGGCCACCATTAGCAAAAATCCTCAGGAAATTAATAAAACCTACTGGTTGGAAGACAAATCTGAGGGAGGTGGTTGGACATTATAGAAAAAATCATTTTATTTCAAAAAAATTCCTTCAACAACTGGAGACAAGGCAATCACCATGGTGATAGCTAGAGGTCAGCCATAAGATGGAGTTCCTCAAGTGAACAGGAAAATTTCTCAACTAAAAAGAAAAAATCTTTGTATAAATCTAATTCCTCTTGAAGTGTCTCAAATAATTACAAGAGAGAAGATGATGTGACCACCCCAAGGTTCAACAGAAAATAACTAAGGTTTGTGGTACCAAAGTCTGTACAACCAATCAAATAGTGGCACTTTGCGCTTGACTCGTACTTAAAAAAAGGGACTTTGAGGAAAAAGACTATGGAAAGAAGGGAGAAAGAAGAATAAAAGCAAGGTCAAGTGATGCATCAGGAAACCCTAAGAAATAAATCAAAATTTAGGAGAAAGTTTATTGAAGAACCCTACCTGGTTATCAGGAAGAAGACTTTGGTGGACATTTAAAGATAGAACAGGATATGAATTTTGATTCCTTTGAAGTTGATGGAGAACCCGTGTCCTTAGGATGTGAAACCACTTTGGTTATATTTCCTTAAGAGTTCATGATACAGGATGCTGAGAAAATAGAGTTCCTTGACACTTGGGGGAGGGAGGGGAATTCTTAAAATCATTAGATGTACATCTAGTAGTGATTCAGGACACTCATCCAGATCAACCTAAAAAAGTCATTATTGAAAAGCCTTCTATGGAGATGACCAAACACATAAAGCCTTTATACATCAAGGCTTACTTGAACAGTAAACCATTCTCTAAGATCTTAATGGACAATGGTTTATCTATAAATGTTATTCCTCTTAGGCTTTTGAATTCTCTTGGAAAAAAATGAGAAAGATTTAATTTCTACTAACATTACTATATCAGTTTTTACAGGTGAAGTTATCGGTGTTGTTGAAGTTTTGCCTGTAGAAATCACTGCTAGCAGTAGGAATTCACTCACAGCCTTCTTTGTTATGGAATCAAAAGCTAGCTACAATGCTTTGCTTAGGAGAGATTGGATTCATGCTAATTGACGTGTGCCATCTTCCTTAAATCAATTCTTGCTTTTTTTGGAAAGGTAATGATGTTGAAATGGTTTAGGCTAACAATAAACCTTTTACAACATTTGCTGACAATTTAGAAGCTAAGTTCTATGATGTGAACTTAGGACCTCTCAAATTTGCTAGAAAAAAGATGAGTGGAGATCCCAAAAGTACTTATTTTTCCAAGCATCACATCGGAAAACAAGTGCAAAAGCATTCAAATTTGATTTACAAATAGAGATATATTGTGCTTTACTCTAAATGGCCGATGGAGGGTTCTATAATTGAAGAGATTGATGATTAAGCACACAAAAGAAGAGTTAGCAGTGGTTGTATTTGCCATTCATAAGCTTTTGATATAACAGGCAATGAATAAAATAGCTGAATAAGATTTAGAGGTGTATGGTGCAGAGATTATTAATGAAGAAGAGTTTGTTGAGGATTTTGAAGAATTATAGCTTGAAGAGATTATGGAGGCTCCATTGAGCCTTTTAGATAATCAACATGAAGTTCAAAATCCTTTGAAGGAAATAAATCTTGGCACAACCTAAGAGCCAATAATTACACATATTAGCACTTTGTTAGACTTGGTGTGGAAAATCACACTACCGCTTAGAACAAAAGACAGAGAGTTGGAGAAATGGTCTCCCAACTTAGGAGGGGCCATTTAGAGTGTATTAGGTATTGGATGGTAATGCATACTGGTTGGAAAGTTTAGATGGAGTGGCACATAAGAAGTTCATCAATGGCAAGTACCTAAAAAAAATACTTTCCCACTATGTGAGAAATGTCAGTGAAAAAATAAGTGTAATTGGCCTCTTAGCTAGAATAAATACCAATTCATATTGGTACATCTTATAAATAAATAAATGAAGTTTATTTCATATGTGAATAATGTTTATTTTATTTGCCTCAGAAAAATCAGCAACAAATATATGAGTAGTAAAAATTTTGGTAGCATATCTATTGAAATTTTAACAAAATTCTGGCAGCATCTCTATTGATTTTTTGCTATTTCCCTTTGTATAAATGCATGGTTGTGGTGTTGACGTGTAAAAGTATTCTGTTAAAATTAAGAAATTCTTAAAAGGTATCAATTCCTTTCATTTTCATTCCCCAGGCTCAAGGCCTTCATCAGTACCTATTCACAAATCAAAGCAAATCCAAGTATTCTCAACCAAGTTCAAATTACCATAATTCAACACAAGAATAAGCAAATATAAGTGCTCACAATTCATAAGAAAGAATACAATTCAAATGGAATCAAAGTCAAATCTCTTGAGGCTTTCTCAAGCCTTAAGGTATTTCTGCTTGCTCAATAATGCTTCTTGTTTTTGTTGTTTCAGTCCTTTAATAGCATCTTTCTGGCTAGAAAATAGCTTCACTGTCGCCTTGGTCTTGTCAACTACTTACTAAACTCAGTACTCATCAACTTGTTCTTCCTTAACATTTCATCTTTCTCTGCCTTCATGGAAGCTACTTTTTCCTTAAAGGCTGTAAGGTCTGTACTCAGCTTATTAAAATAAGCTCTAGCCTCAGCTTTCTTGACCTTCAACCTTTGGATTTCCTCTTGCTGCTCTTGGAACTTAGCCTTTTGTTGATTAAAGTGGCTCAAATATTTTGAAGCTTCAAGTTGATTAGCACAAACTTCATCGAGATGAGTGAAGCTCCACATAATATTTTCCTTGAGTGAGGACACTATTGCTGTGTTGACACCTCTCTCTAGAATGCCAAGATTTTATAAGATGTCTTTGAGACTCTATGAGTGTCCCTATTCCAAAATGTGTAATAGATTTCAAGGAACCTTTGGCCTTGGTGATTTGCTCCTCAAAAGGTGCTATATCTGGACTCTGCCCTAAGTCTGAGGAAGATGTATCAAAGAAGCTCAAATTCAAAGAAAAATCTTCATCTGTTGGTTTTCCAAGTATCTAGATCTTGTTCAAATCATTCAAACAAATCTCAACAAATTCCCCAATACACAAGTCAAAGAGTAGTAAATATGGGGTAAAGTTCATGAACATTAAAGATAAATAAACCTCAATAGCAGCAGGAAGAATTGACAGGAGAAGAAGGAGGAGTCAGTTCCTTTTCTTTCTACTTTGGAGGAACTTTCTACAAGCGAAAGGAGGTGTCTTCCTCAATGGAAGGAGACATTATAGAAGAAAGAGAGTCTTGTAACTCTCCCTCTCTTATATCAACTAATTCCCAAAGAAAAGAAAATCACAAATGGAAATCACCCAAAGGCAACGACAATAATAATAATGAAAATAGTGGAAAGAAAGGAGAATACTTACTAAAACCACTAGCTAATACTGAGCCTTCTTCCTTAGAGTCCTTAGACTCTTCAGAGCTATCCACATCCTCAATTTCTACTATTTCTTATTGTTTTTCTTTCTTAGCCGGTGTCTGAGTGGCTTTCAACCTTGAAGAAGATCTACTATGAGGTGTGGCCGAAACCTTTGCTTATTTTTTAGCTTCTTTTTCTCCTTTGAGGAACCACCAGAGCTTACTTCCCTTTACTAGCTCTGGAAGCCAAATCCTTCTTCTTCTTAGTAGTAGCTTTTTCCTCTTTCTCCACAGAAGCCTCAGGATAAGCATCCTCATCATCACCTTGTTCCACCTCTACAAACAAAAAATAAGATAAGAATTAATGCCAAATTAAACATAATGTAAAGGAAGATAAAAACTCTTTACAAGATGATCTTGGGGCTGACTCCACAAAGATTGGGTGTTTGGTTTCCCACCAATTGACATAGCTCCTCACATCATGCTCATCCATAGTAGTCATGGAGAATAAAAGTCGGTTGAGCATTCTCTCAATCCTAACTATATCATCTTTAGAGTAAGTAGCTAGGTATATTCAATATAGAGGGATGGTGGACAAATCTATGGTGTTAGGAGGAATGCCCAAAAGAAGACCAAACTAGTGCCTATAGAGGAAGGGCATATAAAATTCAAAGCTTAAGGGAATGTAGGCCAAGACACCCAGAGGACTAAAAGCATACCTGACTCCATTAATGAAGGGTTTCAGGGATGTAACCCTACAAAAAAATCTAATTTTCTATCAAGTCATGGAAAGGGATGAAAAAATTGGAGTCACATGGGCTTGTCATAGCAATTTCTGAAAGGCACAAGTACTTGTCATCTCTCTTTTTCAATTGAGTAAAGAAGGTCCTAAGTTCACTCTCACATCTCATCAAGTTTATGGAAATATCAAAAATTGAGGAAATAACTGGTTGAGGAGTATTGTCATTTATCTCAGGGAAGTATGCTAATAGCCAACATTGAAGAAACTAGAAAGTCTCATTCAAGTGCTTAACATGATCTTTTTCTACACACCTCCTCATTTGTGCATATAATAAAAAAATGTTCCCTAATGCATAATGGTCACCCTTATCTAAGGCCTAGGCAAGGGGTGAGTATTCAATAATGAGCCTCCCTAAGGAAGGGTAGAAGAGATGCTTACACAATAAGACCCATAAAAAAGCAACATGCTCCTCAAAGGTTGATTGTCCTTTCTTGCTTGAATAGTTTTTGGCAACACTGAAGTATGACTTAAATGTCCTAGAAGATAACTCTAACTTGAGGAAATGAGACTCATCAATCAAGCAAATTATGTCTTTCCCTAGGATGGGTAGTCTAGTAATAGCAAAATAGCAAGTAAAGTAATAGTCATATGGCCAAAAGGAAAGATGAAGGTGTTACTACTTAAAGCCAAAAACTTGATAGCAGTAGTGAGAAGCTTGGGAAAGTAAGGCACATCTTTCAAAGTCATGTCAATCAACTAGGAAATGTCTAGCTGGTCCCATTTGCGACTGTAGTTATCCCTCAATCGAGTAACCCACTGACCCTATTCCATAATAGGTTATACTCAAGACTTTCTACCATAAGGAGTTATGACACTGGAAAAATAAATCATCTCATCAGAATGCCCTAGATAAAGGAGATGAGGGTTTCCTTTTGTAAGTGCCTGAGATGGCATAGGAGTCAGCACCGGTTACTATATAGGCTTTCCCCATGAAAGTAAAATGCCTGTGGCAAAGAAAGAATTTATGGTCAACATATACTAAGTCTCTGAGGAAATTGAGCCAAAATGTGATAAAATGCTTACCTGATGTCTAAAAATCGAGGACAAGAATCAATCTCTTTTTCCTTAATTACTTTGAGCTTAACACCATGTTGAAAAGCACACATAAGTATGCATGGTAGAAACCAGTTGATTTTTTTCACAAGAATACAATTTACCTCAAAGTCATTAAGGACCTCATTAGGAATGACAGAAAGTGGTGGAATAGGTAGAGCTGCTATCTATTTAAGAAAATATGGATTAGAATCATGACATAAATAAGAAATGGAGGTTTGAAGGTTAGAAGCTCACCGGCTGAATGTTTTCATGAGCTTTTAAACTGCTAGCTCCTATGGAACACATGATTTCTTAAAATTAAGAAATGAACTAGGAGAGAATTCTAAAACCAAAAGTCATAAAGTTTCCATTCACTGTGATTTAATTGGATAAAGAGAATTGTGCTCAACTATTTTCATAATAAGTTGAAGTATGGCAAAAGTACACAACAACCAAATATGGCAAAAATTGCTAAATTTCCTTGATGAATATTCATTTCAGACATCAATTATTGCATGAAAATCAAATGCATCAGGGTAATTTAGTGTTTTTCTATACTGACCACATGCTAAAGCTACATGAAATATGACATATTATAAAGTGCTACTGCGAATGTTATTGTTGTCTAAGCAATTTTCCATGGGATTGTCAATTTAAAATATTCAAACCAATGAATCAGAAAGAAATCCTAAAAAATTGACATTTTTTACTGAGCAAGTATAAGTTTTTGTTTCAAATCTCCAAAAATTCCTCAGGAGGAAAAATGAGTTCTGAAAGATTTTGCCTGAGGAAGCATATGCATTTGAGTTTATTGCAATTATTTCTATCAAATGAGCAACAAAAGTCGACAAGTATCAGTGCAAAATTAATCTATGAAAATTCAAGCAACAATAGCATAGTCACAAAATCCCTATGGAAGTCCAATTCTAAAAAACACATTGTTTCAATCCACCAGTTTAACATTAAAATTTCACAAAGTTACTTTCCAAATAGATTTTAGTTTCAAATTGCTAAAAGTTACTTTTTCATATGATAAAATTCAAGGAAATTCACAAAAATCATCACAGTTCAACACTTTTCCTCAGTAAATTTCAACGAGTTCCTCAAAAGCAAAAATGAAGAAAAATTCTCTGAAATTAAAATTTACCTTTTTTTCTCTTTGTGTAAATTTTGGAGAAGTATTCGATTGGGGTTATTTTATCAAAAATTGGAAAAACTATTGAGTTAGTCTAAGGAGTCTTCCTCAGGAGCGAAAAAGAGAAGAAAAACACGTCTTTTCTCGCTCTATGCCTCTATTACGTTTGCTTTTGCCACTGATTGTTGTTGCTCTGGTCGACGAGTGTAGACGGTGGTGACTGACATTGCTCTAGTGACAGTTGGAGGCTAGCAACTGAGGTGGCTCAGCCAATGTTGAGCAGCATACTGTAGTTGTGGAATGTGATATGCTTCGCTTTTAGTCCCTTCTTTCGCGACTTCTTATGGTGCCTCTCCTTTGAGCCAGACGACAACTGTTGCTCCGGTGGTGGTTGCTGTCCGGCTATGGCGGTGGTGACGCCAATGGTAGATGGTTATTTTATGATAGGTGATTTTTGTGGAGAGGGAGAGAGAAAATTTGGAATTTTTTTATTTTTGAGGAAAATTATTTGGGGGAAATAATGGATTTGAATTTTGATAAGATTTTTGTAGATTTTAAAAAGGAGAATTTTTGGGAAAAGAAGGAAAATTTAATGTGGATTTATTTTGGGATTTAGAATTTGATGGATTTTTTTTTAGTTTCGGATTGAGGAACTCTTATGTGGTGGGGGGTTTTGCATAGGGTTTTTTCGAGGAATCTGATGCATAAAATTTTAAAGTTCATAAAGTTCTCTCTTTTAAACATTTTTGTTAATTCAAACAGGTCTGATGATTACATTCTCATTCTTCATGGATCCATTTGTCACCACGAGCCATAGGATCTTTGTAAAATGGGCTGAAAACTACTTTTGGTCTCATCATTGAAGAAGTTTGAGTTTGAAAATTATTTTTACATATTTATATGGACCAAGCTTACAACGTGTAGGGGGTGGCATTGGTTGTGCCTAAAATGAATTTTGGATTTTTGAAAACTTAAAATAATTAAGTTAATCCAATTTTTATTTTTAAAAAAAGTCCAAAAAATATTAAGCCAATCATAGAAGTCCATTTTGTTGACTTGGCATCAATACTTTAGAAGAGTCTAGAGGTGAAGTCTTGCTACCAAAGTAATATAATGGTGAATTTATTTTCTCAAAATAATTGTTGACCTTTTATATTCTGCCTGAGTAAGCGATTCATTAGGAGCATAAAAGTGACAGAAGCAGAGGAACAAAGGACATCCAACAATCCAATCAACACAACAACTCAAATGAATCACAAGTTTTCAATCTAGTTTTACAAATTCTAATTGTTCATCAAGCTAGAAATCTTTTTTTTTTCTATTATTGTCTTTTTCAGCCTTTCTCAGTATTTTCAATTTATTGTAATCACAAATTTTTAAAGAATCAATACACAAGCTTTGCAATCTTATTTTAAAATTTATATTTTCATTTACGATCTCTATTTCATAAAATCCAAATGAATTCTGGTAAATGAGTTTATGATCCACAAAGTTGTATCTTTTGATTAGATGTTTGTAAATTTCACATTGAGAAAATTCTCCTTTAGCACGCACGTAAGTCTGAAAAATAACTAGCAATAATATAATAAATATGTTTAATGCTTGCATATTTGATAATTCTATATAAAGGCGTAACAAAAAATTATAACTATTCTGGACTAAATAAATGATCTAAATAGAAAAAAATAGGATTAGATTATTGAATCACTTTCCATAAAAGCATATTATTAAAATAAATAGATAATATATCAATATTAATGATATTGTATATATATATATAAAATGAGAAAATTATATATATATATATATATATATATATATATATATATATATATATATATATATATATATGATATCATGTGATTTAGATGATATACCTTTCTTGGCCTTTTCGCTAAGATCAAATACTATAATTCAATAATTATCTTAATTTTTTATCAAATATAAAAAAAAAAAGTGAATAAAATAATATATCGTTGTAAAGAAAAAAAATTGTATGATTAATTAAATGAATGATAAAAATAAGTTTAAGTAACTGATTATAAAATAATAAAATTTTCAAATATTTTTAGCTTAGAAATAGGGGTGGGCATAATAAAGTTGTGTCAAGAGTTCAAGAGATGATGAATTAGACTTTTTTGAATTTTTCAAATTCCTAAATGATTTATCAAGTTTCGTTTAGGTCTCTGATATCAATAATGAATGTATGTTTTGTTATCCACAAATTAGGTAACTCTTGTTACTAAAAAAATTCAAATATCTTCAATCAGTTGCATGATGTAAACAACCCATATATTTGTATGAGCATTAGGCATCTAATAGATATTTTAGTGCTAAGCTAGTTATTGGACTAAAAGCCTAATTATTGTCGCCTTTTGGTCAACGGATTTATTTTGCTTGAATTTGTATTGAGAGATATATAAGATATGAAGATGAGGAGGATTTTTTTAAAACATTTCTTAGCATAAGTATTAGACGCCTAAGTTAGACATTAGGGGCCTGATAAGCAAAAAATTAGATAATTGATAAATGCACAAAGGTAAAAAATAGAGAAGTGAACATAGGAATCTATATTGGTTCGGCACTAACTCCTACATCCAGTCCCCAAGTATCACACCTTGAGGATTCCACTATAACCATTATATTTCATTTGGGAAGAGTAAGTCCATTTACAGCAATCTAACTTCTTTAGATGCATATCCCAAAAGATTTATCCTCACTCCTCTGTAACTCTCCGAATTTACATAGGCTTCTGATAAATATCTCATCTACTTTTACATGCAGATGAACATCTCACAAACTTTGATTAGGCGGATGTGACACCCCAAATACAACCATCAAGCTTAACAGATGCCAGACATATCTCACAAACTTCTACCTGGGTGACTGTGACACCCTTAATAGAACCTTCAAGCTTACACAAGTGCTTGAGGACCATTACATGATTTTTCAATTTAAAAATACAAAGATAAAATTTTATTATTACAAATTCCTATATGGATCAAGATTTGAATGTACAAAAGAATTTGGTGTAGAAAATAATTTTAATGCAATTTCAAGATGAAAATATGGCTATATAAAACTCACTTGAGATATTTGAAATAATAAACAAATTATTTTCTATTAAATGCTTGAGGGAATTTAGATGGAAAGAAATAATAACTATCTCAAGTAAAATATATTTCAAAAATAAAAAATTACTTGAGATGTAGAATTAAAACTTATCCATTTCTATCAATGCATGAGAAATTTTGATGGAAAAATATAATCTCAAGAAAATGGAAGAGAAACCTAAGTTTCAACAATGAAGGCATACTTGAGATTTTAGGTGGTATTTGGGTGAGGAAGCTTTCTAAGATCTAGGTAGGGGTTAAGTTTTTAGGTCTGGGCATCACAACAGTTGGGTTAGGTGGGTTGAGGGAAGTGCTACCACATTTCCAGAAAGTACATGAGTGGTGTTTATTGGTTCTTTCTCCATATTTTCCCCTATAATAAGCAATCACAACAACTTTAAGTTTAAGATGTGAGAGATTTTCTAACAAAGGAGTTACCTTGAGGATTGAAGGCTCTAATTAATGGGTACAAACCCAATCAATGAAATAGAATCCTCAAGGTGATGGGAAGCTGAGTCCAATAGGTTGTGTTAAACAGACCTGCAATCACATAAGACCAATTAAATGGAGGCCATGAGGGTTGCCTGACAAGAACCCTCTGACGGTAAGTTAGTTATGGCTATGGTGAAAATATATCTCTTAACTATTGGTTCTTGAGAGCTACAGAGGTGAGAAAGAAGAAGATGAACATACCCTTTTTCCTTGAGCTTGAAGGGTCTTATATAGGGCTCCTTTGTACAGTTTCCCCAATGATCGGATGGCACACAAGGTTCCTTGGAGAGGGAGGCTATGGTTGATCAAAGGGGTTATACTATCATGGTGATATGGCAGGTGATGATTGGTTTGAAAGGTAGAATATCCTCTCTTTTTATCGACACCCTTTAATATCTTTTTTGGTCGTGTACGTGGGAGGTATGGCTCTAACAAATGTGTGATGTGTCAGCATGTGCACCCTTATACCAGTGTACTATGATAGTTATGGTAGTTTTTCCTTTTATTCCGGGCGAGATCCCTTCTAGGTCCCTTTGTATCTGACGCTGTGTTCGTCCGATGTCTCTGACCCAAAGGCCTCCACTTCGGGCCAGGTCGCTTTCTGCCTTTCCACTAAATTCGAATGACCCTTGGTCTGAGAATGGAGGAGTCCACTCAATATTGAGCCTCGATCAAGCTTTAGGCCCATGCAAGCTAGTTGGATCGATAATTCAGACGCCTATTGTAAAGAATTATAATTTTTTAGTTTTTTAAATTGAACCAATCGATGTCCACCCACCCCTAAATCCAACTTGAGCTCTGTCAAGTTTAATAAACTCAAGCTTAAATAAAGTATGGAGGTTAAACTCGTACTCAATTAATTTACATTATAAATGTATTTGACTTAGAATAAAATAATTTTTGATGAGTCTAGTTTACATTTGAATTAAAATTCATAATAAGCTTGAGCTCTTCCATAAAAATTTAGTCACCAAAGATATTAAAGTTCATGAATTTGTATATAGATAAATTAATGAGAAGGTAAGTATTACAAATT
>CAOJBK011963097.1:0-10262 GCA_948294925.1 Codiaeum variegatum
CTTAATGCAAAACCAAATTGTTCTAAGTATATGATAAATAGAAATAGGTTCCCCTTCAAATATACAAGAATTTTGACTTCTCCAAATAACTCAAATCGTCCTAATAATAGCAATATTCCATAAATAATGAATTTGGGAACTGGCCTGAACATCTTGAGCCTTAAAAATTAAGTGCAAAACCCTTGCATTGCAATGAATTTTAACGCAAAAAAATTGGAAACAGCTGTCAAGATCTCCCTTGTTAACTTGCATTGAACAAAAAGATGACCAACTGTCTCATTGTTAGCACAGCACAACACACAACGTGAAGAGAGAGCCAACCCTGATTTCTTTAGATTATCATCTGTAGGAAGCCGATTTAGAATACTTTGCCAACAAATAGCTGACCTAGAAGGGGAATATAACTTCACCAACAAAATTGCTCCAACTGACATGAGTTATAGAACCATGAAGAAATTCATAGAAATTTCTAACCGAATGCTTACCATCTAAAGAGTGTCTCCATATACAAATGTCTTGAGTTAGAGCAAGAAAACACACATGTTTAATGGCGTCCTACAGCTACTGATCAAAAAAAGCCGGCAGAACCTAGCTCCCTTAAATAACGAAATCACATACTGCACATTGTAAAATTGTCTGCGTATTGCTGTCTTGAACAACCCAACTACCCACAGTTGGAATGATCATAAAATTAAAAGTACATTAATTTTATAAATTTTTTATGAAGAGTTATTAAGTCATTTTGATATATTGTAATGATTGTCTTAATCTATGTGCAACAACCTTAAGTGACAAATAATTGTGGATGGAGAGAGTAACTCTTAGGCTTACATATAGCATTTGCTTTAATTTATTTTTTTGAGTGAAGGAAAATATTTGAATCTGAATCGATTAAACTTTATTAGATTAAATTTTGGTGTGTTGAATAATTTTTTTTATTTAATTTAATTTTTTAAATCAAAATTATTAAATAAATTTTAAATGAAATATTAAAAAATTTTAATTTTAAGTGTTAGAAGAAAATCAAGTTGAATTGAATTATCAAAACCATCTTGGAATGCCGTGTTTCTAAATCAAAAATAAATAAATCCCAGCATTTATTGTCAAAATGATTAGCAGCTGTAGAATGTAGATGGGCTATTTTAGATGGGTTTAGTCCACAACTTATAATATAAAAATAAAATGTGAATTTAATTGTTTTTATTTTTATTTTATACTCTAATATAAAAAGTATTTTAGAATTTATAATAACTATTAAAGCAGAAGATATTAAAAAAAAATTTCCTTCCATTCCTCATAAACAAATATTTCACTTAACAAATTTTTATTATTTATATCTTTATCTTTTTTATTATTTTATATTTTAATAAATATGATAATAGTTAATAAAAAGAGATTAATGAATAAATATGATAAAATAATAATTTTATAAAATATATATATCTTATTTAAATTTTAAATTTTAGTGATATGATAATAAGAAAGTAATATTTATTTATAATAACTACTAAAGTAGAAGCTACTAAAAAAAACTTTTCCTCTCATCTCTTATAAACAAAAATTTTCTCTAATAATTTTTTATTATTTATATCTTTATCTTTTTTATTATTTTATATTTTAATAAATATAGTAAAATAAATAATTATATAAATTTTATGCCATCTCAAATAATCATATTTGAAAGAAAAAAAGATAATAAGTTAATAAATAAATATGGTAAAATGAATAATTGACTCACCTCATACAAATTTTAATTTTAAAATCATATTTAAATTAAAAAATATAAATATAAAAATAGTAATAATAATAATAATATCAAAATTTACAAGAAAAAATATAGTAAATTTCAAAATTATATTCTTTCCTGTTTAAAATTTTTTTAAAAAGTTATTTATTTTCTTGCTCAATCAACGGGATATTTAATAAAAAAAAAGGTAAATTTGAAATTAATTAAAAATTTTATACTGAGTTCAAGAAATTTTCAAAACTATTGTATAATTAATTTTGGAATATATTCATAATAATTAATTGTATAAACCTTTAAATTTTCATATAATAATTTGTCTAACTAGATTTAAAAATTTTCAAAATTAAAATTTAAAACTGATTGAAAGATTTTTAGTCAGTTAATTATATGTTCAAATTTAAATCTTGATTACTCTTATAAATTTTATATTAGAAATTAGTCTCATATCTTCAAATATGGTCTTATAATATAAATAATTAAATAGATATTACATTATAATAAAATAAAATAAATAATTTTGTGAGATCATGGACTATAATCTGGTTGTAAATATAATTTTTAAATTATAATAAAAAAATTTGGGAATTTTATTTTAGTGGGATAAAAAATAAAAGTTAAAAGGAGAAATTTGGAATTTTATAAGGGGTAAATAAGATAAAAATTTTCTGATAAAAAAATAAAAATTTTTTAAAAAAATTATAATACACATAAGGGGTCTAAAATTTTATTTAGAAATTTATAAAAAATTCTGATAAAAAAATAAAAAAAATTTTAAAAAAATTATAAAGGGTCTAAAATTTTATTGAATACAATGGACCCCTATTTTTGATGTGATCCGCCCACGCTCTGGTCCCCCACTCCACCCTCCCCTCAGATGCAATCTCAATGCATTCTGCGATGAAGGAATAACCACCACCAACACACCCCCCATTCTCAATCTATTACTAGGATTGGCAATGGGGCGGGTGGGGCCGGGTTACGCCCAAACCGGCCCCGACCCGACCTCCCTCTCCCGTAAACTGAACCCACCCTGTAATTTGGTGGATTTTTTTTCTCCGCCCTAAAACCCGTCCGGTCCCGTTCTTTCCCACCCGCCCCGTCTCGAATAAATATTTGTATATAATAAAATAATTATAAAATTATAAAATATATTAAATTTATAATTTAAAAATATAAATTATATATATATATATATAAAGTCGTGTCGGGTTATGGGACGGGCCGACACAAACCTGACCCGACCTGTCCCGGTATTTTTTTTATACCGGATTAATCCGAACCCGCCCCATAATCGGATAAATTATTAAAAAACCCGCCCCGTTCGGATTGGGTCGGGCCGAATTTGTCATCCCTATCTGTTACCCAATTCTCGACACTGTTGTTCTACGACAGCTTCAGTACCTGTCATTTGGATTAGCTGTAAATATAATTTTCGTTTTTCAATTGAATTATCTTTAAATTTTGAATTCCATTATAGGTTTTGTAATCTTGGATGCAATTAATTCCTAAAATGAATTCCATTTTCTTTTCCAATTGAATTTATATGCTATTTATTTATTTCATCTTAATATCCTTTACACCTATTTTCTGATAAATTTAAAAAAAAAAAAGCTAACAATGAGCTTTGATTTCAGTGATACATGTAATAGGCAAGAAGCTGCATTAACTTAATAATACAGAAATAAACTATAAGAAGTTCTCAGCGATTCTGGAAATTAAACAACTTGATAGAAACTGCAAAAATAGATGCAAAAAGCACAGCAAATCCCAAAACCACAACGGCAACAACTGGGACAAAATCATGTTTGAAACCAAAATATTGTCTCACAAAATCTTTTACTGTTTGACCATTTTCCAGTGTGTCTGTTACATCTCCAAACTGTGATGTTACTAATCCATATAAAGTCCAAGCCACAGGACATATCCAACTGTACCATTTACACCACTCGGGCATTCGTGGTCGCGGGATTATAAATCCAGAAAATAAGTTCCATATTGCATAAAAAGCAGAGGAAATTACTTGTGCAATCTGGTGATTTGGTGATACTGCCAAAGCCATCATGCCATAGAAAGTAAAGTAGAGTAATGTTAAATACATGAAATATATATACCATAAGAATTTGGCAGCAGTCCATTTGAATCCGAGCATTGCGTAGACTATAACACCATATACTGCAGCTTGGACAAAAATATATGGAAGCTCAATTACAACCTGCCATAAAGGTAAAGAAATATAAATGAAGTTCTATATAATAATTATGGATTTTTTAGCATTACTATTTAATGTATGATGAGAAAAAAATGTAGAATTTTTTATCCTAATGCTAAACAGTAAAGTTGGTCATGTCACAGTTTTTACCTGTCCAAAGGCATAAGGCAAGGCTGAATACATTCCAGCAGCTCGTTCTCTATAAAACACAGTTCGTTCAACAGCTACTACTGGCTGCACAGCTGCTGCATTTTGAATTCCAAGAAAGAGAACAGCAGCATACATTGAACCCATTGCATTAAAAAGATCTTGCTCCTTTGTCCTGAAATTTTTGAAATGAAGATTCAATTAGAAAATAGATGGATTTGAGATTCGATTTTGCAGTCTAATAGTTGCATTGTGACTTACGTTTTGGAGCCTAGATCCCAGAACATGGTTCCAAAGATCAAGGCTATGAAGGTTGTTAAGAGAAATCTCACTGCTGTGTATGGCGGATTACGCCAGTATGATAGATGTTGTTTCCATAAGCATGCTAAAAATTGGCCAAAAAATGGCTTCGAATATTGACTGGGAAAGTACAGGTCCTTCGAACCAGGAGCAGGCTGGCTCAAATTCTCGATTAGTGCTTTGTTTTTCATGCAAAATTTCAACAAATCAGTGCTTAGCTTATTCTACACTATAACACATAAGTAATTATAATTTTAATCTAGTCGTTGGGTCAAAGAATTACCTGTACAACTCTGAGTTTTTGTAGATATCAGTAAAATCAATGCCCAAAGCTACTTCTTGTGCTGGAGTGGTAACTTCCAGCATCCAAGTTGCTGGATTATAACCATCTTTGATTTTGCTGATCCCTTTAATTTCCTTGATTACAAAAGAATGTGCCTTAGCTAGTTAAAATTTGAACATGTTCGCTTTAAATTTGGATAGTCATGTCTCTATGATAGCATACCTCGAAATACTTGATTAAATGACAAGAATGGCGACCCAATGGTCCCACGTATATCTCTTGACCACCTCGCTTCAGTAGGAATAACTGATTTACCATGTTAAACATGTCAAGAACATCACTCGAATATGCTAAAGAAAAAGCACACAGAAAATATATATACATATATTCTTGTGTAAACTTATTAACATTTCTCACCTCATCGAAAGCTTCAAATATGTCAATGCTAGGTTGATGAATGGTGCAGACAACTGTTCTTCCTGTATCTACTGTGTTTCTAACTGTCCTCATAACTATTGCTGCGGCTCTTGCATCTAGCCCTGAAGTTGGTTCATCCATAAAAATAATTGAGGGGTTTGCTACTAGCTCGACTGCGATCGTTAGACGTTTGCGCTGCTCGGTTGACAGACCATTTACTCCAGGCAACCCAACTAATGCTTCTCGTAATGAAGTTAGTTCCACAAGCTCCATCACTTCCTCAACAAACATCTGCACCATTAATCATGCATAGGGTTAATAAATATATCCTTGCAGTTGAACTAGCCATATATGGTAATCATGCTATGAGTAGACTGGCATCACTTGCAAGGAAAATTAAAAGCTGATCATAATCAAAGTATAAAGAAAATTATAGCATTACACAATTTGAAAATTCTTTATTTCTACTGTTTGAAAATTATAAATTTAAAATCCCAGCAAACAAGTTTCTATTGCAGATATTTACCTCTCTGGTTTGAACGTCTACTTCAGCAGGCAGACGAAGCCAAGCAGAGAAAAGCAGCGACTCAAAAACAGTAATATGTGGAGAGTGGATGTCATTTTGCTCACAGTATCCAGAAATTCTAGCAAATGTTTCTTGCTTCTTTGGATACCCAGAAATTTCAATACTCCCTTCTATATATCCCCCAGTTTTCCTACCAGCTAGCACATCCATCAAGGTGGTTTTACCAGCACCACTAACACCCATTAGAGCAGTGAGAACATCAGGCCTAAAAGCACCACTCACACCCTTCAGAAGTACTAGTTTATCTTCATTTACACCTTCATTTTTCATTGCCTGAGGAATCCAATCAAAATTAATCTGCATGTTTCTAAACTATATCACATTTCAATATAGATATCATAACTACCAAATTTTTTAATACCTGTGGCATGTCAACAGAGTATACAACTTCAACAAATGTAATCAAATGTGGTTCAAATGGAAGAACCATTCCTTTCTTGTTGCCGTTATGTGAAGGGCCAGAGCCAGATGACTAGCTTTTTCTAACTTCACCTCCCCTAGTGTTTGTTTGGGGAGTGGAGCTACTTCTGTAGTTACTCAACTGAATTGCTTCTTCTGCTCTACTAGTTTCATTGTCAAGGGATTCTTTTGATATAATGGCCTGAGGCTTGTCAAATGCTGCATAATATAAACAACAGTATAATAATAAGCACTCATTTTCTAAGGAGCAACACAGTTTTAAAGATACTTACCGTCAAGAAAAGTGAGTGCCAGGGTATATAACAAGTTGAATAGTAATGTGAATCCAATCAATGCTCCTACTCCTATCCAGTACCAACGTGCTTCTGCGAAGAACCCACGAGATTTCAAAACTTGAACTCCTAATGGTTCTTTTGAGTTTGGTGGAACCTTTTCAATAAGAAACATAACTCAAATTTTAGATGTTCAGTAAGAGGAAAACTAAAAACATGTAGAAATGACTTGGTTTCTGAGCTTACATGGCTCCAACTATGTCCAAGGAACTCATTGACTACAAGTGCATTTTGCCCATACATCGCTGGACATATCCAAAAGCCCCACACCCACCATTTCTTCATATCATCTGCAGAATTAGGAAAAAACGAAAACATGGTTTAAGTTTGACAAGCAAATTAATCCTTCTACTAAGGTTATTTTAATAATCATACCATATGACAGGATGAATCCACCCAAAACAAAAAGCAGCAGAAGTATAAACGAGCCAAAGGTGCTAGCTACAATCATGTTCCTGCCAGTTGCAGCAATTGCTCGGAATAATCCAGAACCCATCTGATTAACAATAATGAGCAAGAAGTATTGCCTAAAAAACCTGTAGAAATAAATGAACTTTGAATACTAGGAATATCACCTTCTAGAATAAGAAGAATCTAGTAAGTCATAGGGGTTACCTTCCAACATTTGCATCAAACCCGACGACATAATATGTCATAAACACAAAAACTGCAACTTCTACAAATGTGATTGGGATTTTAAGGATCCATGTGGGAAGAGCGTAAGCCCATGCTGGATAGAATCGAAGGTCTCTCTGCTTGTAGAAGACAGGAAGCTTTGCAATGGTCATGGAAATCTCTGCTAGGCCAGTAAATATTACAATAATTAAAATAAAGAACAAAGCGCCTGTGTAAATTCCTCCATCAGTTACTGAATCATGGTGCATTTTAGTCCTCAGGAAGACTGTCACTGTTATGAATCCTTGAAATCCCATCTAAGAGCAGAAAGAAATATCAGAAATCACAGTTCATATATGTAAAAGTTTTTCAAGCAATAGTGAAAACCAAAAAAAAAAATGTTTTTGCTCACTTGAAAGAACTTGAAAACGAAGAAAAATGAGTTCCTCTTCATGAGTAGTAATTCTCTTGAGAGGCAAGCTTTAAATAGCTCCTTCTTGTTGACACCATACTTTTTGGTTGTCAAAGAAGCTGGATGACTCTTGGCCCTATCAAATGGAGTTGCAAGCTCATTTCTAAGTCTCCTTCCAATGTGGAATGACTCGAATGCCTC
This sequence comes from Codiaeum variegatum, assembly GCA_948294925.1. NCBI lineage: Eukaryota > Viridiplantae > Streptophyta > Magnoliopsida > Malpighiales > Euphorbiaceae > Codiaeum > Codiaeum variegatum. The sequence continues at coordinate 7,670 of CAOJBK011963097.1, forward strand.
AGCAAATTCCTTGGAAGTTATAAACCTGTAAGGCTGATCTTTATGAGCCCAATACTGCATTTGATCTTTCCTTGATGTCACCTACAATGATTTTTATTTATTCATTAAGAATCACAAGTTGGTCTCAACGTTCGACTAAAAATAAAATAAAATACAGTTACTATAGTTAATCAGGCAACATCTTCATGTATGCTTACCTCTTGCAAGAAATCAGCTATACCTTTTCTTTCAGGACACTTGAAGCCCATGGATTTAAAGAAGTCGAGAACTTGTTCCCGTGGACCTTGGTAGACAATCATGCCATCAGAGAGGAGAACAATGTCATCAAAGAGATCGTAAGTCTCCGGTGCAGGCTGAAGGAGAGAAATGATTGCAATTCCCTTAAGAATTTGAACATTTTGCCTGAGTGTGTTCACAATCTGAAAAGTTGTGGAGCTGTCCAAGCCAGTTGATATCTCATCCATAAACAATGCTAATGCTGGCCCAACTAGCATTTCACCTGAAATTTAATTATCAATGATTTTCATTCTGCTATCATTAACTCTAAACAGAAAATAATGTTCTTTGATGCTTGAAATTTGCTCATGAAAAGTTTCTTGACCTGTTGTAACACGCTTCCTTTGTCCGCCAGAAATGCCCCTTAGCATTTCATCCCCTACCACTGTATCTGCACAAATTTCCAGTCCTAAAACCTATATACAATAGAGACAAGGCTTTCAATAAATTAAGGAATATTATTTCTATGGTATTTGCTTCTGAATATTATATATATACCTTCAGAATATAATCTGTGATGACAGAAGCCTCCTGACCTTCTATTACAGCTGCCTGTAGTAAGAGAAATGAAAACAAAATTTAAAAAAAAAAAAACATTTGTGCAACTTTTTTTTGCCACAGTAACTTTTTGTGGTTGTATATTCAAGTTGACCAAAAATATAAAATAAAAAAAACTTTTTATTCAGAATAAGATTGCTTGTGTTTTTAAATTAATATGTTGACATGCCTCACCTTCATAAAGGCATCAAGATCACCATCAGGCGTAATATTAGCTGCTTTCTCTCTTCGAGATAGCTCTGCTAACAAATCTGCCGATTAAAATTAAGAAAAATTAACTCCAAAAAAAAAGAGAAATACCCAGTAATGCTTAGACTATGCACTAGCCTATTCAATGTTTACCATAACGAGTTCCAACCCCTTGGCATCTAGCAGAAAAGGCCAAGGTTTCTCTTACAGTCATTTCTCCTATATGAAGATCATGTTGACTAATATAGGCAGCTGTTCTTTGAGGTATAAATTCATTCAAGTCATAACCATTGTAAGTGACCCTCCCTGAGAACTGCAGAAGAAAATTAACTTGAGAGTTTTCAATTTACAATTCAAAAGCAAATGAGAATAAAATTTTGAAAAATTTATCACCTTTAGAGAGGGATCGAGCCTTCCAGCCAAAGCTAACAAGAGTGTGGTCTTTCCAGAACTTGGAGGACCCAAAAGCAGCGTCATTCTGTGATTAAACATAACAAAATTGGAGCATAATTGAAAAGAGCAAAATTCCAAAAATCCAAAATTAATCAGAAACAATTAATTTAAGTTTACCTTGATGGCTTGATGATTCCACTCACATCTTTAAGGATATGCAAGCGTTTCTTTTTGCTTGGAAGAATATGCAAATAATTTAGAATACCCTGAATATTGAACAATAAATCAGTAAAAATAGAACTAAATCCATACTCTTATAAAAGAAGTTTACCAGTAATTACCTCTATCAAATTAATAGAGTAATTAACAAATGTAGGCATAGCTCTACTTCCTACATGAGCTTCTGCTTCAATCTTTAAATGCTCGAATCGAACTTCAATTGTGGGAATTTCAATTCCAACTCTACAAAACCAAAAAAACAAACTAATGGTAATATTGAAAACTCAACTTTAATACACAATTTAAAAAAATGAACAGAGTTCCTCTGTTCATTTTATATCATGCTTTCATTGAAGCCTTTTATCAGTAACCTAACAGATTCCAGAAAAACAAAGAGAATTGTAATTTTATACCTATCAATACGATTTTTGAGCTTCAACAAGAACTTCTCATTATCTTCTTCAGTTACTTTTACCAATCTCTCAAGTAAATTCTTTCTTTCTTGTAATCCAAGAGAGTGTAAATCAATTTCACTGATTCCCCCTGACAAACTAGTTAACACACCTTTTCTTAACCGATCAATTGTAGGTAATCTCTCAAGGGCAGCCCATTTTAAACCCTCTTCATCTTCTTCTTTATAAGATCGTCCAAAATTTTCAAAACCACTAGTTCTTCTGAAACTATTACCAGCTCTATAAAAATCAGCCATTTCCATTGATACAACAACTAATAAATCAAGCTGTTTGATTCTGGTTTTAGTTCTCTTTAGTTTAGTTATTCAGATTGTAAGTAAATGGTGAAAACAAATTGGAAAATGAAGTAGTAGGCTTTTATAATGCTTAGGTGAAATGCAGCTATATATAGTGTCAAGTGTGCATTGGTGTGTTGAAGTTGAAAAGAGATGGGAGGGAAGTTTAATGTGTTGCTGTACCAGACAAATTTTGGTAAGATGGTGAGG
>CAOJBK011963100.1:0-12155 GCA_948294925.1 Codiaeum variegatum
ATTATTTATAGAAATTGACACATGGCAACTATACTTCAATGGGGCCATAAACCATAAAGGTTTTGGGGTCGGCTTGGTGTTCCTTACACCTACCGGTGAAAGCTTACCTCTTACAATTAAATTGGATTTTGAGGTAACCAATAACAAAGCTAAATATGAAGCATGTGTGTCTGGGTTGGATCTAAATACCTGGAGCAGAAGTAGACTGACAGTCTATGGTTCTCTGGAGCTATAATAATAGTCTAAGCTCAACAACGTCTCAGCCAAAACCATCCCCACAATCGATTTTCCCTCGCTCATCTAGAGTATTAGCTCAACTATCTTTGCATCCCCTAAACCAACCGGGCCCACAAATATATAACTAGTAGTCAGATCAAAAGCATATGCCCTCAACCTCCTAGCCATCCAAACAGAGTCATCCTTTGAATCCTCCCAAAACATAAAGTCCAACATAGGCAGGTCAATCAAATCATCTTTTCACTAAGCCCAATGCAACCTCTATTCTTAAATACAACAGTTTTTGAATGAGTTAAAATAGCCTACTCGCTCAACTGGAATAGCCGGAAGAGCCTCGAGATTCGTACCAAACAAAAAAGAAAACTCCTCAAAAGTTAGACACACATGATCAATGGGGTCCTAAAATCACATACATGTATTAAGAAAATTCCAATCAATTTTCACACCCCTAAGAGTCGGTAAAGCAGACATACTGTATCTACCGAGGTTGATCCTCTGCACTCTGGTCAATTTCTAACATCATCCATGCATCACATGGCTGAAAAAGGACTCCATGTTCAATAAAAGGTAAAAGAATCTAACATTTTTCTAAAAAATATTTTACCCCAGTGATTTTCTAACTCTGATGTCACTTTCATACGAATATTAATAGTGCACACAAAATGAGGTAGAAAAATTGAGTTCGAAAGGCTGGACACGCAAAATGAGGCAAAACATGCGTGAAGCCCTCCACGGATGCGTGGAGGCTCACACGTATGTGTCTGCCACGTGGCAGATCGTGATTTGCCCCAAGAATTGATCCGTTTCAATTCAATCCGATTCCATTTCTCGCTCGATTTTCAACACGAAACATTTTTCAATCCCAAAAAATCAGAAAACACAAAAAAAATTTAACTGAATTCTAAATTCTTTTCATAAAATTAAAAAATTTAGTTTTGAATAAGCAAAATGATAAACATATTTACAAACGCTCATGAAGTGAAGCCTAAATACAACTAAAAACAAACATCATGACATTTTATGCATAAACCACATCAGAGATAGTCTTCGAACTCTAAAAAGAATTCAATGACCAAAACCATGTGATTAATTAAAAAAAAAATTATATATTTAACTTTCATAGTTATGTATTTTTTAATTATTAAATGACCATATAATTCATTTTAGTCTAATAAATTTCTTTTAGTTACTTATTTTCATTTTCAAATAATAATAAAGTTATTCCAAAAATTATTTTTAATAACTCGATAAAAAGGCTAATAATACTTATTAAGTCACTACTAACATAGTTTTAAAATTTTAAGCTATCATGTTTGTCCTTAAAAAATTAAAAAGAAAAGTCTTTTAAGATTTTTTTAATATTATTTTAACAATTAATTTTAAATTTTATATAATTTTAAAATAATTAATTTAATAATATAATTTTGTATAAATTTTAAAATGTATATTAATTAAGTTATTTTTATTCTTTTTTTAAAACAATTTATTTTTATTCTTATTATATTAAAATTAGTGTTTTTATAAAAAAAAAATACGCATTGCCTGTAATAAAAAAAAGGTAGTTTAAAGAAAAGAGGAAGAGCAAATAAGTCTCTAACCCAAGAAAAAGAGAAGTTAAAGAACTGCCATGTGGCATGATGGAGCAAATAAGTGGGATTTCCCATGATTACGCATGAGGTCGCCCTTATGCTACCCAATTTCAAAAATCGAAACCAAAATTAAAAGAAAAAAGGGCCAATTAAACAATAATATGATTTATTTATATAAAAACTTTATATTGAGCATTTTTAGTTTTTGGGAGTTGTTGCTCTTCTCTCTCTCTCTCACGCACTCACACACAGAAAACACTTGAAATATCTTTCATTCATAATCCTAATCAGCTGATTTTCACCTGAATAATCATCATCTTCTTTCAATATCAAAATCCAGTTTATCAGTTCAGTCTCTGAGATCACTAAAGTAAGCAATTAATTTCTTCTATTTTTTGAATTTTCGTTTATGATTTTCATTTCTGTTACGCTCTACAGCAGAGAGCCTCAAGCTTTCAGTTGAAATTATTACCTAATAAAAATTTAACATTTTCATACATTTTAAAACATTCACCATTTTGTTGTTATTTCATCTCAAGCAAACTTCTTTTTTTTTTTATTATTTAATATTTTCCTTTTCTGGAATTTTGATTTGGTTTCTGTGAATGGACTTCTGCATTTGCATTTGCATGTCAAATATTACAACTTTTTGTTTCCGCATTTGCATGTGAACGGTGCAAAAATTTTCTTTTTTCCAGAGTATTTGGACCCCAATGCTCTCATATTTGTTCCTGATTTTTCTTAAATAAGGTTAATAGTTTATGGCTTGACACGGATCTTCTTCTTCTTCTCTCTAGGGTTTATAGATATTTACGGATTATAAGAGATGAAAAATTGATTGATGCTTTGTGTCTTATGTTTTCCCTTCAATTGATTCTACTTGCTTAATCGAGGTTAATATATTTTAAAGTGGAAGTATAGGCAAAGTTTCTTTTTGGCTGGGGTAGGCGATGAATATTCAGTGAAATTCAATGATTTGAACTGTGAATGACTTTTAGTTATTTGTTTCTGCACTCTTTGATTATGTGTTTCAGGTCCTCATTTTGGAATCATGATGTTCTAATACAAACCTGGGCTGACAAAGTGCTTGTCATTTCAAGAGTTTTTCAAGCTTGAGATTTGGAATGAGGGTTTCATGTGAAATTTGTTGAATGGGGATACAGACAATGGGATCTCAAGCTGATGGTAGTAATAATGGAAAGCAATCTCAGTTTCAGCCATTGACACGACAAAATTCTATGTATAGTTTAACTTTGGATGAGGTCCAAAATCAGTTGGGTGACCTTGGAAAACCTTTGAGTAGCATGAACCTTGATGAACTTCTGAAGAGTGTATGGACAGTTGAGGCTAACGAGTCTGTGGGTATGGAAACTGAGAGCACACAGTTGGCCAACCAAACTGCTCTGCAGCGTCAGGCTAGCTTGTCATTAACTAGCTCTCTGAGTAAGAAGACAGTTGATGAGGTTTGGAGAGACATTCAACAGAGTAAAAGTAATGGGGAAAAGAAGGCTAGAGATCGGCAACCTACTTTAGGAGAGATGACTTTGGAGGATTTCTTGGTTAAAGCAGGAGTTGTTGCTGAAGCATCCTTGGAAAAAAAGGACACTGCTTCTGAAGGGGTTGATACAAATATGGTACCACAATTCCCTCAACAAGGCCCATGGATGCAATATCCAACTGCACAATATCAGCATCCTCAGCAGAGTATGATGGGGATTTATATGCCGGCCCAGTCCGTGCCGCAGCCACTTCATGTGGGGGCTGGTGCTGTGATGGATGTTTCATTCCCTGAGAACCAGGCGCCCTTACCTTCACCTTTGATGGGAACATTGTCAGAGGTACAAACAACTGCAAGGAAAAGAGGTACACTGGATGGTATGATTGAGAAGACAGTTGAGAGAAGACAGAAGAGGATGATAAAGAACCGGGAATCTGCTGCTCGTTCACGGGCACGGAAGCAGGTTAGCCTTCATTATTTTGCTTAGAAATCCAACCTAATGGTAAAATTTTGCCATCCTTTTAATTATTTCCTTCCTCTACTGAGAACCATCATAAACAGGCGTACACAAATGAGCTTGAGAACAAAGTTTCTCGCCTGGAAGAGGAAAATGAAAGGCTGAGGAAACGAAAGGTGAGGGTTTTAATTTATGGACATTATCTTGGCTCGTCTTTGTTACTGAAAACATAGTCTGAATTGCATGCTTTTGTGCTCGTCCCTTGGATTTTCATGAAGATCAAGCTGCTTATGAAAAGTTGAGAAACTGTAAACATGAAGGACTCATAATTTTCTTTGAGATATGAAATTGTTTAGATACATTTAATTAATTCCCATATATTGCCTTACTAAAAGCTCGACCAGAGTCTAGGCATGATTGTCGAGTCCCATGAAGAGATGCATGTCTTGGTAATATCTGTTCTTAGGTCTGGTTGGGAGTAAAACTGAGGGAATACTAAACAAATCCTTCTCTCTTCACTAGTTTATTCTATCTTCTAAGATATGGCCTACTTTACCACTGCAGTTACCTAAAATGTGGGAACCATTGTGTATTTAACATTCAATGTTGCTTGAAATGCACTATATAGCCTTACCTACTTTGGTTTCTTCATTGTACTGAAGCTTCAACACTTCATGTCATTGGTGGGCATGGCTAATATTCTTTCTATTTGATCCATGTCATAAGATTTCTATTCAGTGCTTGTCACCTACTGCACTTTTCTCCTTTTTTTCAGTCAATGTAGTCAAAAGCACAAAGCAAACTCAAGGCAATAAGTCCTCTTATCACCTAAGGTGCAAGGTGCTACATAGGCACTTGCCCAACTGAAGGAAGGCTCCAATTTCTATAACACTCCAATTATACCTAATAGTTCGTTAAACAGGAATGCAACACCTATATAAGTATATTCTGTACCTTTAGGACAATGAAGAGATTTTTAACACATAAACTAGCACATCTGAGTTCAAACAAGAAATATAAAGCAAACAATTTAAACAAAGAAAAAGCCTTAAAACCTAGCTTAAAACAGCTAAAAACAGACTCAATATAGTCCAAAATTTAGTACAAATAGTCCTAAAACTCTGCATATCCTAAACACAACACAAAAGAATCTTAAAACATATCCAAAACTCTGCATAAAATGGTCTTGAAGCTCTACAAATCCTAAACTCAGCACAATGTAATCCTAAAACTTAACATGAAACAATATTCTAACTTAGTAGAGAACATTTCTAGAACTCAGTAAAAGATATCCTTAATATCCATTTATAGAATTTTCATTCCAATCCTCATCAATTTCAACAGAACATTAGTTTCACATCTTTCAACTTCCTTGATTTCTGTATAAGATTCAGCTCCAGTCTCTTGAAAACTGTGTTGTGAATGTGAGTCACTTGCACTTGCACTTGACTTGGCTACTTTGTCTGATTTCTTGCGTGTCTAAGAGCTTCTCCAATATCACAAGCATTTGCTACATCACCCATTGTTAAACCATTGTCATGGTTATCACCAGATACCAAATCCCCTTCAGCTTCATCTATATTGATTCAACACTTATTTATGGGTCAAACATCCATTTCTGGCCAATGGAATGACAAAAATACCTTCAGCTTTCTCATACATGAATTCATTCATAATTTGGTTTGGGACATCTTGAGTTCAAAAATATTTTGCCATACAAGAATAAAGGTTTGGGACATCTTGAGCTCAAATAGATTTTGCTAAACAAGAATAAAGTTCACTAGTAATATCTTCATCAAACCCTATCGATGGATGACATGATATATAAAAAAATTTTGGATTTAGGAATGGCCAGCAGCGTGCAAAGATTGATGAAGCTGGCATTCTCATCTCTCATCGATAATTTTGAAAACATCCTTTTATCTCCCTCATTACCATTGAAGTTTTGTAAATGCTTTATTAGCTTGATCCGTCTTCATATATGTATCTGTAGCGGGTTCCCTTTCATTATCAACAAGTTGAAGAACTCGAACAGGTGGTGCGACAACAACGTTATTCCAAATGGAAGCATTAAAATAGTTTCTACTACACTTTTAGCTTTTGCCTCTTTTGGCCATTTCCAAGAAATCTGTTCTCTCAGGATGAACGTAGCTCGCTATGAGTTCTTTTGTTGATTAATGCATTTCTGAGTGAAATAGGAAGTGCAGTATCGAATTTTTCCCTATAGCGCCCTTTGATTTGTAAATTTCCTTATCATATTCAACACTAGCATGGTTATATATATAACTTGTCAAGTTTATTTATTTATTTATTTCCCTATAATGCCCTTTGCTTCGTAATTGAATGATTGAATGTTTTAGATGATCAACTCTATTATATCTAAACATATATGGAATTTCAAACATAAAGTTGACGAATACATGCACACTCATATAGGTATAGAGAAAAATTATTCAGCTTCTTTCAGTCAAACATGCATCACCATCCCATGAATTCCATCTTATGTCAAATGCGGTCTTAGGACTATGCAGACGAAGTGGGTGAGAGGGGCTTTCTGCTATTTGTTTTCTGGTCATCATTAGCGATAAACTTATTGGTATCAAGCCTTTTATGCAAATGCCAAAGTAATTCAACTTCATTTCTTCTTCTCTTTCCTTTAGTGGTTGATGTTCTAAGAATATGATTGAAAGAGATTTGACAGGGATTTGCTCTAGGGTGTAAAGGTACAAATTGTAGATGACACAAGGTTCCTCTTGCCAAGGTTAAGGGAATGTTTCAAAATACTTTGGTATTGGTGAACATTTTGGGTAACAATTCATGTTGATATTATTATGTTGGTGGTTTGCGAGGTATTAATTTTACTTGGGTAGGCAATGGTTCATTTAGGTGGAAACCTTAGGTGCATTGACTTTTGGTATCTTATGCTAAATCACTAGGAATCTGAGTCCCAAATGGGATGATGTTTGGTACAAAAAGTTGACTATGACTCACTTGTATCAAGCCTGCTTTTCTGATCACGGTATGATCCAGGACACAATTTAATGATAATTAGTGCAATTTACCTCATCTTTTTCTATGTTGTGATGTTTCTTCCTTTCATGTTTTTCGATACTTTGAATTCTTCCTTAAAATTGGGCCTGTTTCTTGAGGTTGGTTGTTATTTACTTTATGATTTTAGGGAAAGCCGTGGTTTTACAGTATGTTCTATCATTGGATTTTTAATCAACTTTTCATTTTGGAAATTTTCACACTTGTATTACTTGAAAATGAGGAACATTTATGAAAGAAAGAAACACAGGGAGGTGGCATTTCTAAAAAAATTGGAAACGAAAAACATGAGAGACGTGTGAATGTAAAAATTGGAGCATTTTTAGTTTCTAATTTTTTTAATATAAAAGTACTGGGCGATTCTTAAAAGGATGTTTTCTCAAGCAAATACAGTAGCAAACAATGAGAGTTTGAGCATGTTAAACTGTGGATACATAAAAGCTTAACCTTTGTAGAAATTAAGCTAATTAGAAGACATTCATTTTGTAGGTTCAGCTTAAGAAAGACCCAAGCAAAATTATTCTAGAAGTAATGCATTTAGTTCAAGCTAAGGAATAGAAAGATAAAAAAATTGAAAATAAGCTCAAAAGCAAAAGAGCATTATGCATGGAAGTATGAACTTAAATTGAAAAAGTAGGAAAAACCAAAAATTCAAAGTGGGAAAGATTCAAACATTAGCTGCTGTTTTTGTTGATTGCTTGATGCCTAAATGTAAATTGTGAAGTCACGAGAGAGACAGACGGATGAAGGTATTGAGACAAATGTTGGACATATTTTTTCCGTTGAGAATTGAGAATTTACATAGACACTGGTTAATTTGTAGTTTGGACATTTATATTTGAATTCTGCAATGTCTAATCCATCAACAATGCTAGTTTTTATTTGAAATCCTTCAGAGAAGTTTTTTTTTTTGTTTGCCATTTTCTGAAAAAAAAAAAAAAGAAAGAAGAAGAGGCAATTATAGTTAATAAAAATGGACATTGTAGGGTTTCAAAGGCAATTCATATGCACTGAAGTGGAAAACAAGTTGGACCTCCGTGCTTCCATTTGTTAACACTGAAAGTAATTTATAGAACTTCTTTAAGGAGTTTTCTAAGAAATTGGAAAACAGTACAACTAAACACTCAGTTTCGTTTCTAGTTTTCTTGGAGTATTTTTCTAGCATATTGACCTTATATTCTATACCTAAATATGCTTTATATGCATGGTTTTGAAAACAGCCGTTACATTACATAATGGCCATTATGTAACAGGATTTGGCTTACTGTTACCGTTAAACCTGTTATTTAACTGTCAAAATTTTTTTTGTAGTCTTAACGGCCGTAACGGCCGTAACATAACGGTAACGGGCTATATTACCATTATATGACGGGCTGCACTCTTTTTTTTTTCCAGTGTTTTATACCAAAAGTATCATTTTCTCAACATTGTTCTCCCCTTTTCAGAGTATGAAGCTTTAATGGGCTGGATAATGGAAAAAAAACATTGAAACAATAGAAAAAGAAATAAGAGATGTGAAAGAAAATAGTAATTTATGTCTATATTTCTCAATTTACAATTTTTGTGGTAAAATTGTGTAGCGGTTAACCGTTAACATTATGTTATGGGTGTGATGGTCCTGATACTGTAACACATGACTGCGACCACAAAATTAACTGTGATTGCAATTTAAATCTATCTTTACATGTTCTCTTTTTTATGGAAAAACAGTTTTCAATTGTAAAATGTGTTCATTGGTCAACAATAGAAAAATTATTTTCCTTTTTGAAATTAGAGAACATGTTCATATTGTTATTCTTTTTCTGCTTGTTATGACTTAGTTTACAATTTTACTCTCCCTTTCAAAATTATCATTCACTAAGAGGAATCTTTAGATTTTTTTTTTAAACTTACAGTTTCTAAATTGTTTTGTATGTTAAATACATAGCAAATATTTGACCATGATATTATGTGTAATTCAAATAGTCTTGCTATTGTTAACAGTTTGATTTCTAATTTTGTGATAAATACTATTTAAAAGTTTATAATAGTGAAGTAATTAAGTTTTAACAGAAAATAATTTAAAATAATTTTATTTTGTTTTACAACATCATTATATCAGTGAATTGTAGATAAATAATTCATATAATAGAAGAGAAAAAGAAACTAAAAATAAAAATAAAAAATTGAAAAATTAATAGAAAAGATGTAACTTATACAGTATTTTTTCTCCTGTTTTTGAATCCCTAGTTCTGGGGCAGAAATGAACGTAGAGAACATGCTTCCAATTTGGAAAACAATGATTTGTGATATAGAAAAATTATTGTTTTCAATAATTTAGTCCTAACGTGGAAGATTGAAAAATCCAGAAGTGAATGTAGAGAACCATGCTTCCAATTTGGAAAACAATGATTTTGTGATATAGAAAAATCAATTGTTTTCAATAATTTAGTCCTAATGTGGAAGATTGAAAAATCCAGTTCTCAATTTTCTATTTGGAAAATATATGGTATTTAAACATGAAATGCAATTTTATGTTTCCTCAAGAAAGTTTTCTATAAATAAACTACCTCTTAAGATATATGATCTTTTGCTAGTAAGTTTTGAACTAGAATTGATTGAGTTTATTTGAAATTTGGTCAATAGCAATTCAGTTGATTCACTTGTTTATATTTAATGATTGAATTATGCCAGGTCTTTCATGACTGATTAATTTTTTTGTGAATTATTGATACCCCTTTGAGATTTGCCAAGTTCAGTGAAAAAGTACCAAGATTTTGAGCAACTAAGTGTTTTGTAATATGGTAACTCAAGGGAAAAAATTATGTATTTTAAAATTTTGGGTATCAAACAGTTAATGTCAAGGGCAATTTTCACAATTATGACTTCAAAAGAAAAATGAAATTCTTGAGTAGTTGACCTCTATTGGAATGACGAATTCTCTAATTTCCTACTTTCTACGGGGAGTACTTGCGACTGCAATAGTCAAAACTAAATGCCTAGCATTTCTTGAGGAATTGTTTGAATTGAAAAAGGCTCTTGCTTTATGGACTGGGGTAATGAGTACACTAATGAGAGCTAGGAATTGTTTGCTACAAAAAATAAAGAGATTGATCATATCAATAACTAGACCTTGTTGTATATATACCAATCAAAGGGTTAATGCCAAGGACTGAAGGGTAATGAAAAATTAATTTTATCAATAAGGAGTAAAGTATTGGGGAGGGGAGCGAACAAACCTCATAGAGAAAAAAAAAATGCTATTCTTAAAACAACAGGGACTAGTTTGCTAATTATGTTTAATCTCAAGGTTATAGTTTACTGCTGATTATTTTGACTGGCTTGCTGGGATTTGTCCGTGGAAACAAAATTGTTTTTCAGAAATCAGTTACTGAAAAACCAGGAAAGGGGTGAATACTGCATAGACCCATTTGGTCCATTAAATTGCAAAAGCACTCATTGGACAATTAGAGCTTCTGGCTTCATCAGAATCAACTTTTTATGAGGTTTTGAAGGAATGAAATAACTGATTTCCTCTTAGGTGTAGAAATCCCAAAGCTAAGTTTATGTACAAGAGATGGGAAATATTGTGACGTGTGTATGTAAACTGCTGCTCTTTGTGCATGAACAATATCTTTGTCTTAAGCAAATTATGAATTCTTTCATGTATGTTATTTGATCATCTGAACAGCAACTTGAGTCAAATTTATGGAGTGCAGAATTGCACTGGTAATAACGGATTGGTTCTCTAATATGATTGTTATGGCAGGTCTTGTCTTTGTTATTTATTTATTATTCTTATATTTTGTATTTGCAGTGATAATAAAAGAACTGCACTTTGATCTTTATAGGAGGTCTTGCCTTTATAACTTTGTGATGGAGGATTGATAAAATCTCATTTGCAAAAGTAAAGCTAATTTAAAACATGCTATGCTGCACATTTGCAGTGTGAATGTTAGCATCCTTTGAGTTGTAGGCTAAGATAAGACCAACCTTACGCATTAAGTACTGAAAAAATGTGTCACAACGAATTGACATAATGTTGCTTAGATATTTGGCCTGAAGTTGAACTGCAATATAGCTCCCATTTGATGACTAATACTTTTGTAACTCATTCTTTAATGTTCTTGGTTCTTTCCAAATGGAAATTGGACAGATCCTTGACTTTTGAATGATTTTTTTTTTCATGTGATCAGTTTTTACCTTGAATCCTAATGTGCAATTACTAGCGATATGACTCCTTTTCTCTATTCATTTTAATGAATTTCTTCATCTTTAGCTTTACATTATGGAATTTTGCATGTACGAGGTATTTTATTTTCAGGATCAAGGTTTTTCTTGGATTCCTTTTAATTCATATTCTTATTGGCGTTAACATTTATTTGTATCAAATGCATGTCCTTTGTGATAGCAATGGCTCAAGTTAAAGCAGTGTAATAATAACTGTTTGTGTAATTTTTGGAGGGCAGAAAACTAGGCATGAAGACAAACACAAGCACTAGCACAACACACAAAACACACACAGAGAAGACACAAGTCATGTAAAATGCCTCACTAGTTTGTTACATTCACTGATTTTCTTTGAGTTTATATACACATAAAGCTTAGGATTTTGAGTGCAAATTAGATACTAGCAATCCCTTAATCATTCTTCACTTTACACAGTGTAAGCCACATGTTGGTGACAAAGATAAGACTGATTTGGAAAAACATACTTTCCTTTGTGATCCTTTCTCATTATATATACCTCAAGTCTTAATTATAAGAATCAAATCTCCAATTCTAAGCACCTATTAAAAATGATTTAGCCTAGGAAAGGAAATATACAGCTAAACAATATTTACTACCTAAAATAAAGTAAATCAAATCCCTGATTTTCAGCATACAACAAACAACTAACATAGACAGCTAGCATTGGCATCCCCCTTCAAAGTGATACTGGGGCAGAAACTAGCAACAATTTGCTCACTAAGAACTCATGTCGTTGCCTAGGTAATGCCTTTGTGAAGGTGTCAGCTACTTGTAACGTATTAGAGACATGAGGCAAAGAAATCTGTTGTTTATCAAAAGCTTCTTGAATAGAATGACAATCAACTTCTATATGCTTAGTTCGTTCATGATAGACTGGATTTGATGCAATTTGTATAGCACTTGTGTTATCGGCATGTAAAGGAGTTGGAAAAGATTGAATTAGTCCAAGCTCTGTAAGAAGTCCACGTAGCCAAATAATTTCAGAGCATGCTGCAGACATGGCTCGGTATTCAGCCTCCGTAGATGATTTAGAAACCCTTTCTTGTTTCTTACACTTCCATGAGATCAAAGCATTCCCAAGATACACACACCACCT
>CAOJBK011963703.1:0-24338 GCA_948294925.1 Codiaeum variegatum
TCAATTATTAACATGGTTAAATGCCAAGCCATGGGAAAAGCTTTATGGTATGTGACTTACTAGATTCATGTTCTAATTAGCAATGGATAAAGAAAACTCTTTTTCTTCACATCAAGTATGTAATCCACAGTTCATACTCAGTCCCATAAGTCGTGAGTGACATTTAGCATAACATGTCATGATTACTTAATTAGAAATGAATGTCGGTGATTATATCCTTGACATTTCATGGACCTCTTGATTATAATTACCATGCACTCGAATCCCTTCATTACAGATTCCTGATCTTATCTAGGGTCATGGAAAATTCAAACGATATATGCTAGATCATATAACTTCTATCAGGTTCTAATTCTTGATAAATTGATTCTTACTAGAAACTCTTTCTAGTGAATCTTTACTACCTTGGCTAAGGATTTGTGAATTGAGAACAACCAAAAGTTATAGGATTCCTTCCTTGTTAACCCAAGTTAATGAATTCTATTTTAGAGATCACTTATCTCAACAAACCACTAATTATGGCCACCATATGCCTTATACCAATACTTAATTAGCATTGGTATATTAGCAGTAACAAACCATAGCCACCAATATGTTAGATAACATGTCACATCAAGTCTAAGGATTATGTGCACAATTACAATCTAGATGATCAAACATTGACTGGTGGATAAAACTCATGTGTCTATCATCTAATGTCACTGTTCTACTTACTCATCTCATGAGTGTCCACGTGTTGTCACGACATCACATGTCTGTAGTGTGAGACTCACTACCTCCACAATAATAAGTATCTCATACTTGTCATGGATGATAAAAGAGGCGACGGTCTATCCGTATTAATGATGTTCCTATCAATAATCCTATGACCGTGAACTTACTTTAAAGTCTATAACAAAAAGAATTTGTCTCCAAATTTTCAAACTCTTTGAGAATAGATTCTCTTACATAGAACTTAAGGAACATATTTACGTAATGAAATAAAATGAAAATGATCATTAAAAAGAAAACATATATATTAACAACCATAAATGGATCAAGATTACAAATATATACATAAAGTACATGCTCTAGGGCATAGAACCCTATCACTTGGAACCCTCAAGAATCCATACCTTCCTAATGGTATATGGCCTCCTAAGCCTAATAGGACAATTTCTTAGTGTATGACTATGGAATTTACAATAATTACAATTAATATGCACTTTATGCATGAAAATTCTTTTTATCAAAAGATGCATTGAAAAAATTTTCTTTTCTTCACTTTTGAAACCAATGCTGGTTTTGTCAAACATTTTGCTTTGGGACTTTAAGATTTTATTTAGAACTTTGCTCCCTTTAGAGAACTTCTTTAAGAGTTCTTTGGAGTCTTTGAGTTTTAATTCCATCTTAACTTTCTCTTCCTTAAGACTATCAAATTCATTTTGCAAATCATTTAGTTAAGTCATGAGTTTTTATTTCTCAATTTTAAAAGATTTAGAGCTATTTCTCTTCTCATGCTCAATTTTCAATTTATGCAAATCCTTTTTCAAAATTTTATTTCTTTTATGATTGAAACATAGTCTGTCATGAGTTCATCAAATGCATTTTGAAGGTCATCACAGGAATAAGTTTGGGGAGTTACCTCATCATCTTCTTCAATGTTATCCTCTTGTGCCATTAAGTACAAGTTTTTGCCTCCTCATCTCCATCAGATGATTCATCATTACTAGAATCATCGCTTCCACTCTAAGCCGCATATGCTTTGTCTTTGCTCTTATGTGAGCACTTCTTCTCTTTACCCTTCTTAGCCTTCTAGATATAGCAATCTTGCCTAATTTGATCGGGCTTCTTACATTCATAGCAAACAATCTCATTGTCCTTATCCTTATCCTTGTCCTTACTTGACTCTTTTTTCTTAAACTTGCCTTGGATAAGTATTTCTTGAATTTCTTAACAAGTAAGGCTATCTCATCATCACCTTCACTCTCATCACTTAGAGCTTCCTTCTTAGAATGCTTCTCCTTATGAGTGACTTTGAGTTCAAGAGGTTTCTTTTTTTTGGTAGAAGCACTGAGAGTACCTCTAAGCTCCATTCTTGGTTTGAGCTTCATTTCAGGTGAAGAGAGTACCAATGAGGTTCTCTATAGTCATGTCTTCAAAATCCAATGATGACTCAATAACATCTGCTTTGGAGTTGAATTATGCCTGAGGGCATCTAATTATCTTGACCACTATGTCTTTATTGTTGAAAGTCCTTCCAAGACCCTTAAGCTCATTCATTATAGTAATGAACCTTGTATACATACTTGCAATGCTCTCATTCTCCATAAATTTGAAGTTTTCATAGCTAGCGGAGAGCATTATGAGCTTTGAATATTTCACCTTGCTTGATCCTTCATGAGTATCTCTAAGAGTGTCCCATATTTCTTTAGCTGATTCACACGATGATACCCAGTTGAATTTCGTCTCATTATGAGCCCAAAAGATGAGGTCAATCACCTTATCATTTCATTGAAGTTTCTTCTTATCCTCATCTGAGTATTCTTTCGGTCTAAAAACATTGCCCATAGTGGGGTCTCTTAAAATGTACGGACCATTCTCCACTATATCTCAAAGGTTATACCCTTGCAATCGAATGTGAAACCTCATGCCAACCTTCCATTGGTTGTAGTTGGTTCCACAAAATTGAGGTGGCCTTGTTGAGAAATGTCCCTCTTAGAATGTTGTATGTGTAGAGTCACCAATACTTGCCATTATCGATCATTAGCTTTCTAAATTGTAAGATTTAACAAACAAGAAATTTTGGCTCTGATACTAATTGTTTTCCCAACAATGGACACCAAGAGGAGGGGTGAAATTGTGTTTTGAAACTTTTTAAGCTTTTTCAATCAAAGTTATCAAATTTTAAGCTTTTAAAAACCTTTTCAATTAAAAGTAAATAATATCACAATGTAAATGAACAATGAACCTTGAATGTTTGAGAAAATAGGTTTCAAATCACCAATATAATATAAAAATAAAGTAATGCAAAGATAATAAAGAGTAAAAGAGAGAGAAGAGAGATTGCTCAGTTTTTATAGTGGTTCGGAGACTCCTTTTCCTACTTGCACACTCTCAATCAACCGATTGAGGTTCTACTATCTTCAACCAAAGTTTCCAAGCTTTTAGTTATGGGATTTTGTCCAATTACAATGACGGAGTAAACAACTTCAAATACAAGGGTTTTTTATGTTACAAGAGATTCAAGTCATAAAACTAGATTACAATTGCTAGGATAAAGATTTTCAATAAAGAAACGTAGCTAAAGTTTTCTTAAACTAAAGGGTTTACAATGAAGAACAATGAAAGAATGAGCTTTGAGAGCAATAAACTCAAGAACATGAGTGTATGATTGCAATAGAATAGTTCTTGAATCTACTTCACTTTATTTCTGGTGTAGCCATTTATACTTTAGCCATTTTGGAGCCAAAAATATGTCTCCAACATTCAAAAAGTATTATTAACAACATTAATGGATTCTGATAGGTACCATACAGGAGTAGGCTTTGATCCATACAGTCGTATTCGGTAGTTGGATTTGAATTAAATAGTTGTTGGAGGGGATACGGGCGTATAGTGATACGGGCATATCACTTTAACCCTAAATCCACAAAAGCTCTTGTACTAGCATACGGTCATATAGAGGAAGCTCTATACGGTCGTATCCTAAGTACCATATAGGCATATGGATGGTTTCTATGCGACTATATCCAGCCTTTCCTACACTTTTTCAAAATACTTTGATTCTAAAATCTTTGCAAGCCCATTCAAAGTGTATAGGGATACAGTATAAGTACCAGAAACATAATCATGCACCAAACACTCATTGATTGCTCATTCAATCATAATTTTGACAAATAATCTCAATAAATAACTAGAATATCGATTTTGGAATCATCAAAATATGGAGGACAACAAACGTGTTTTCTACTTTTCCAAATTAGAAAATTATGGAAAATAATCTATTCTATTATAAAGGAAAACCTTGAAAAAGTAAGTGGATCTTATAAATAAAGGAGAAATAAAGAACAGAGAATAGATAACAGAATAAATTCTTGTGCCACATTTCATTAATTATAGCTCCTATTTATATGAGAAAACGAATATAAATATATAGCTAGATACATAGTCTTATTTACATTTTTAAAAAAAAAAACTTATAAGATAAGGATACTAATAGAGATAGACATCCAATGTTATAGTGATATTACCATACCACTCCCCTTTGGATGTCTGGTACAGAGAATATGTCACATTAAAATCTTACTAAGGAAAAATCCTATGGGAAAGAACTTAGTAAAGGAAAAATAGTATATTATTTTTGTTGAACTTGTACCATAACATTATCTCATTAAAATCTTGCTAAGAAAACCCAAGGGAACAAAACCTAAGCCAAGGGGAAAAGAGTACAATTAACTAAAGTCTCCTCCTCATGAAGATATGATTTTTGTCAAATATATCTTACTTGGTGTATGCCAATTAAAGGAATTATCGAGTTGCGTAGTGGAAGCAAAAATGAAAAATACGGCATTTCAGATTTTGAAAACTTTAGTTTTATGTTAAAACTTTTTTAACATAGTAGGTTTAACCATTTTCAAACTCTTTGAAAATGCCTAAACCTAATTAATATTTGGACCAATAACTCAACCAAGGATACTTATATCAATTTATGTGCAAAACACAATATTTAACCAAGAAGGTTTAGAAGTATCAAATACCTTAACTCCCTCCTTTGTTTAGCTCACCAAGTGTGAAGCCTCAAGCTTGAGACACAGCGAAACTTTCCCAAAGCTTGGTTCTTGCTCCTTTACTTAAGTTCTTAAGAGTTAGAGATTGGTTTTGGACTTGAGAACCTCCACACTCTTTTCTTTCTCAAAGAAAAATAGAAGAAGAGTTTGACATTGAAAAACTCTTCTTCGAATGCAAACTCCTTTATCTTTATTTAGTGTGGCTAAGAAAACTCTTTTTTATCTTTCTTTCTCTAGCTCTTAAAGAGCTTTTCTTAGGGAAGAAGATGATGAATAGTTGTTAATTCAAAATCTCTTAGGGAAAAGAAGATTACCTACTAGCTCATATACACATACCTCTTCTTCACTTTTCCTTAAAATGAGGAGGAGAATAGAAATTATGTCTTATTGACTATTTGACTAGTCCATTAATCAACAAGATTAAACTATATTTAGTAGAAATTCTTCTAATCCTTAATTAACCACACCTAATGTGGAATAGGCTAAACATCTCATGTTCATGCCTAATTAATTTTGTTTGTTCAAAAATCATTTTAATTAATTATCCTTATTTGTATCTCATACAAATTATTACTTAATTGAAATAATCTGTTTGTGAATTAAACTTCAAGACGTTCTAGGGTCTTTGTAAATTTAATTACAAGTTTAATTCAATTATCATTAACAATTACTTAAACTCTTTAATTAATTATTAATATAATTTAAATCCAAGCTTAGGGAATAACTTTATAGTGTGTAACTTACTAGGTTCATATTCTAATTAGCAATGGAATAAAGAAAATTCTTTTCTTTCTCCAAGCGTATAATCCCCATTTCACACTTAGGCTCATAAGTCGTGAGTGACACCTAACATAACATATCACAACTACCTAATAAGAAATGAATATCGGTGATCATATCCTTGAAATTGCATGGACCTCTTGATCATAATTTTCGTGCACTCAAATCCCTTTATTATGAATTCCCAATCTTAGCTAAGGTCATTGAATAGTCAAACCCTATATTCCAGATCATATGACCTCTATCCGATTCTAGTTCTCGATAAACCTGATTCCTAATAGAAACTAATTCTAGTAAATCTTATCTACCTTGGAAAAGGATTTAAGTATTAAGAACAACCAGAAGTCATAGAATTCTTTCCTTGTTTAGCCAAGTTAATGAATCCTTTCTTAGAAATCACTTACTTCAACATATTAGTGATCATGGCCACCACATGCCATATACCAATACTTGGATAGCATCAGTACGTAAGCAATAACAAACCATAGACACTAATATACTAGATAACATGTCATCTCAAGTCTAAGAATTATATGCACAATTATGATTTAGATGATGAGATATTGACTAGGGGATACAACCCATATATCTAACATCATTGTTCAACTTACTCATCACATGAGTATGCTCACATGCTGTTACGACATCACATGTCTGTAGCATGAGGCTCACTACCTTTATACCAATAAGTATCTGATAATTATCATGGATGACAATAGAGGGGATGGTCTTCCTGATTAATGATGTTCTAACCAATAATCCTATGACCATGAACATTCTTTAAAGTCTATGACAAAAAGAATTTGTCACTCATATTCTCAAACTCTTTGAGAATAGATTTTTTTATATAAGACTTATGGAACATATATCCATTTTGCACTAAAATGAACTATTCATTAAACTAACTATATATATATCGCCATCTGGGTATTATGATTACAAAAATATACAATGTACACTGCTATAGGGAATACATCTCTAACACCATTTTTTATAACTAGCCTTTCAAATGTGGTTATTGGGAGTGATTTTGTAAATAAATTTGTCAGGTTATCAATTGATCAAATTTTTTAAACATCTAGAACTTATTGCTTTTGAAGATCATATGTGAAAAGAACTTTTGTGAAATGTGCTTATTTCTATCGCCCTTAATATATCCTCCTCTGAGTTGTGCTATGTAAGTAAAATTATCTTCATATAGCACTATTGAACTTCCTTTATCATATTGGAGATCAAATGTTTCTTTGATATGATGGACTGTAAATCTCAACCATATGCACTCTCTACTAGTCTCATGGATCGCTAATATTTCAGAATGATTTGATGATGTGGCAGTTAAAGTTTGTTTAGTAGAGTGTCAAGATATGGTAGTGCCACCATATGTAAATAAATAACCCATTTAGGATCTAGCTTTATATGGATCGGATAAATATCCAACATCATTGTATCTAATTAATTATGACTTCGAATCATGTGAGTAAAATAAACCTATATCTAATGTTCCACGTAAATAAAGGAATACTTGTTTCACACCATTCCAATGTCTCTGAGTAGATGAAGAACTATATCTTACTAACAAACTTACAAAGATTGCTATGTCAAGTCTTGTATAATTAGCAAGATACATTAGTGCAACAATTGCACTAAGATGTGGTACTTCTGGACTAAGTATCTCTTTACCATCTTTTCGATGATGAAAAGGGTCCTTTTTCACATAAAGGGATCAAACCATCATGGGAGAACTCATTGGATGGTATTTATCCATATTAAAATGCTTTGACATCTTTTCAACATAAGTTGATTGATGAATAAAAATCCCTCTAGATAAACACTCGATCTATAAGCCGAGAAATTTTGTTTGTCCTAAATCTTTCATTTCAAATTTACTTTTCAAATAAGAGATTGTCAAAATCAGCTCATTAGAGTTTTAATGGTGTTTAAATCATCAACATAAACTATAATTATAGCAAAACCATATCATTACATTTCTTTGATATAAAGCTTTTACTTTATGTAATATACATGTGAATTTTGTAAGCCATGCCTAATTGGATCAACTGGACCATGAAATTTGTAAAGTTATGAACTTGTCAGAACATAATAATATTATTAATGGCTTACAATTAGTTTTATCCATTAAATAAATAAGGGGAAATGAATGAAATAATTACATTACTGCACACAGATTAGGTCTTTAGAATTTCATACTGAGAAGGAAAGGCGTTTTATCTAAGAAAGGGGGATTGAAATATTTTCCAGTGAGTATCTATGATGAATCATATTGATTTGCAGCCTTTATATAATGAATTACATCCCAATTCACATACTCAGTACTGTCATTACATGCTTTTGGCGAAAACTATGGTTCCATTCAAAACTTTTATTTCTTTACAACTAACTCAACTATCATAGTTTAATGGTGGTCCTCCATAGCCATAGTAAGCCATTATAGGTTGTCCAAATCGGCTTGTTTATTCTCATCTCTACGGATCTACTTGATGATCCAACTTCTTCCTACAGACTCCATCCTTTTGAGGATATTCTAGTAGGATTCCATATATTCCATTAATTTTCCCTTTTTATTAGCAAACTATCCATTAAGGTGATTGAGAACTAACAGATAATAGTTGAATATATGTAACTCTTCCATGCTAATGTAAGTCCCCTTAAAATAGCCTCATACTCTACACCATTATTAGAGACTAAGAAATTGAGTCTTATTTAATCACCATCTTACTCGCTCCTCCTAGAACGATCCCTGCCCTTGTACCTTCATTGAAT
This sequence comes from Codiaeum variegatum, assembly GCA_948294925.1. Classification (NCBI taxonomy): domain Eukaryota; kingdom Viridiplantae; phylum Streptophyta; class Magnoliopsida; order Malpighiales; family Euphorbiaceae; genus Codiaeum; species Codiaeum variegatum. The sequence continues at coordinate 8,331 of CAOJBK011963703.1, forward strand.
GTGTCACAATCTACATACAATTCCCACCATTAGACATCTTTAGGGGGAGAGTCTTTCAGTTGTGGTGTTATTTCTTCCATGAAATCGGTTGGGCCTTCAGGGCTCTTCTCCCTTCATATTTGACCCCCCTACTTCTAATCTTTATTGCCCATTCTCTTATTCTTCTAAATGTTTCATGACTCTAAAGGATTTTCTTTAAAGGGAGATCTATTCACATGATGACTTGTTTCAATTCAAAGTAATGCCTCAGCTTTTGTGTTTCTATTAAGAGAGACATGTTTTTTCCAATACTAGATACAGAATTTGTACTTCTTGTAATATTTTACTAATGTAATAGGTCAGGTATTGTTCTTCTAACTATTCTCTTACGAATAGAGCTACTAAGGTCTCAAAAATAGTAGAGAGGTATAAGTAGAGGTTCTCACCTGTGACTGGTCTTCTTGATAATGGTAAGGAGGTAAGTATCCTTTTCATCTCTTCAAATGCTTATTAACACTCTTTTGTCCACTTAAAATTCTTGCATGCACTAATTGACTTAAAGAATGGGATGCATATTTTATGAACAGGAAATAAACCTTCCCAAGGTTATAATTCCTATTTAGTACATGAACTTCTCTTTTATTCTCAGGAGGATCCATCTTTAAGACTGCCTCTATCTTATCTAGATTTGCTTCTATGCCTCTTTGTGATATCATGTAACCTAGAAATGTTCTTACACGCACACTAAAAAAGCATTTCTCTGGATTTAGTTTCACGTTAAAACTCTTCAAAGTGTTCATGATGGATCTGATATCTAAATATTCTATTAACCAACCTCTGGCATGTGGCTCCAGCATTCTTGAGTCAAAAGGGCATCATAATATTATAGTAAGTCCCTTAATTGGTGATAAAGGTTGTCTATTCTTCATCCATCCTATACATGTAGATATGATGGTATTCTAATTTTACATCCAATAATGAATACAATCCATGATCAACTATAGAATCTACCAGCTGGTCAATATTCGATAAAGTATAATTATCTTTAGAACATGTTTTATTAAGATTTATGAAGTCCATACACATTTTGGATGTCCCATTGGGTTTATTGACCAAAACCATGTTCACTAGCCACTCTTGAAACTGAACCTCTCTTATTACCTTAGCCTGTATCAACTTTTGTATCTCCTTTTACTATGGCAATTTATTTTTCTAGTGAATGCTTTCTCTTCTTCTAAATAACTAGTTTTATTGAAGGATTGATACTAAGTTTATGTGTGATGATAGATTGATCTGCCCCCATTAAATCCTCTATTACTCTAGGCAAAGGCATCAGGCTACTCCCTTAAAATGATCTTTACACCATCTTTTATGATTTCATCCATTTCCCTTTCTAGCTGTAGTGTCTACATTACCTTCTATCTTGACTAGTTCATACTCGCCCTTTGGCTCGACCTCTTCCTAGAAAGGTTTTTCTTCTGCCCATTCTATTCTGGTGATTGAGCACCTTCCTTTTATTTTAGAGTAATAACACTTCCTTGTTGCTTCTTAGGAACCCTTGATAACAAGCTATTATTCCTACCAGGGTTTTTCATGGTAAGATATCTTATACATATAGATGCAAAAGTATTGCAATATATGCAATATGTACATCTACCACTATGAACTCCTCTTCCAACTCTTTCATCAAATCTCCCTTTGACAATGTGATAATTAGTATGATTGATTCTTTTAATTAGACAGGTTTATCTACTAGCCCCTTCAGAGGAGTCTTGATCACTTTTAAGTTCTTAATTGTGTGACCAAGTTTAAGGAAGACTTCCCAAGATATCAGATTCACCATACTCATATTATCTATCATTATTTTGCTTATCAGAAAGTTATCCAAGATGAACTCAATATCCAAAGCATAATTATGTAGGGTTTTCACCCCTTCCCATCTTGTTCATAAAATGTGACTAATGCAAAAGGTAAGAAATTTTGGATCGCCCTCTTATAATCAAAGATTGAGTAAACCTCTTCAAAAGCTCTTTTACTTACAGAAGAACTGTCTCCATCCAATTTTCCTCTAAAGATCATTGTTATCTCCCTTGTTAGCTCCTTTCTTAGTCTTTTATCATTATCAACAACTCTTCGTTCCATATTGTCAGATTGCCTGCCATTATTTTGTCTTTTATTCCGCCCTCTTACACTTTTTATGAACCTTTTGATGTTAATAACCCCTTTCTCTTTGAATTTTCAATCTCACCTCTTAGCTTCCAATAAACTTTCATGTCATGGCCATGATCTTTATAAAAATCATAGTATTTACTCTTGTCTCTTTTATCACTTGAAAAATCACTCATATTTCTAGGCCACTTCACTGATTCTCCCCTTTCACATATTTTCATCGAGAATCGGGATCTGATATAATTTAGAGGTGTATATTCTCCCAATCTAGGTGTATATAATCTTGAACTTTATCCCCTATATCAATCTTAAACATTGGGTTAATTAGCTTTTGGTCTTTCATTTCTTAGTCCATTATTTGAACCTTAGTTTGAAATATTTGAGGTTATCTAATCTCTCATCCTTAGGGCGTACTTCTTCAGTCCATCATCTTGCTAGATATGATTCTGAATCACGGCCATGAGCCCTGCTATGGTCCATGGGGGAGTATAAAGAAACTCCTTCTATAACTCATAATTGTTAGTTCCTCTTAAGTTCATTGTAGAAACAGTATCCTTGTTTATCTCATCGATTTGGTTCATCTCCCTTCTGAACCTATTAAGATATTGGTGAAGGCTCCAACCCCCCCCCCCTCCGTTCTCTATTAGACTGAGAACACATCTATCTGGCTCTTCAATGGTGGGGTCAATCCTATGAAACGATCTTGAAAGATATTGGCTAACTCGGTAAAAGACTTAATTAACCCTGCTGATAGGGTCTGACATCAATCTTAGGCTATCCCGTCAAGTGAAGTAGGAAAGATTTTGCACAATCTACATCTTTATTGGTTTGAGCATTGATCAGGGTTTGGAACTTATTAATGTGACTTTTGGGACAAGAGTTTCCATTATATAGGTCAAAGCTGGAAGGGATTTTGAACTTAGAAGGATAAAGAGTGTTCAATATTGAGTTTGCCAAAGCGGAGTCTAATCTGATTCAATTGATGAAGTTCGTTTTAACGCCACACTTATTCATGACACTCTTTATCTTCCTTTCAAATTCAGTTAGGTTTCTCTCTTCTTCTTCTTCTCCCTCTAGGTCTGCTCCATCTTTATCTTGATGTTCTTCTCTTAGATTATCTCCTAGGCTCATGGTTACTCTTGATCCCCTTCCTCTGCTCCTTGGGTCAAGGATATTTGGTGTGTATGTGTGTGTGTTTGTGTGTGTGTGCGTGTGCGTGCGTGTGTCTATTGGTTCATTTTTGGTTTAAGATCTCATAATTCCTTCATAATGTATAAGGGGAGAGTTTATGTAAATACAAGATCCAAGGTAGAACTAGTCTCTTCTTATTCTCCTCCCTCAAGGTTGTTATGAGATGTGTCAATTAAGAGGGGATCTTTGTAAGGGAGGAGATCATAATTGAGTTTTCCTAAGAGAGATCTTTGTGATATATTCTCCTCCCTCTGGGGTGAGTTTCCCTTATAAGGGGTTCCTTCAAGAAGGTTCGCATAGGGTGGGGATTCTGGTGGTGATGGGTCAGCTATGGTGATCAATCAAATTATGTTTTCATGTAGTGTATTAGGCTCTCAATGAATGCACCAATGTTGAGATCAGTCCTGATCTTAATCCCAATAATTTAGAGAACCTCTAACACAATCCACATTTAGAGAGAAATTAGGGCTCTTTACCCTAATTCCTCTATGATATTTAAGTCATTAAAAGGCTTAAAGCAAATATTTAATGAAAAAGTAAAGAGATTGTTGCATAGCTTATCCCCTTGTTATGAAGGCATATTTATAGTAAAGATATGATAGTAGATTCCTTGTAAGATTCCTCTTTAATAGTCTGAATATTAATGGGATTCATTGTGTACTTTTCTCTAATTAAGAACCTTTATAGTGCCATAGTAAGATAAGGAGATCTTTTCATATCAAACTCAAACTTTCTCGGATCCTAGCTTCTCAAGCCCATACTCATTCTACAATGGTAAAAGCGAATATAAGCTTATATGGAATGAGCTTATTAGATCATTATGATTTTTTAATTTTATTAATTAAAATTTGTTCACAAAATAAAATTTAAAATAAATTTTGTGATATAACTATATGTAGGATTATTACCAAATCTAAGGCAAATAGTTCACAAAATTAGGCTTAAAAGTTGTTTACTTTTTCATGGGAGTCTAAATTTCTATTAAAGCATTCTTCCAACATTCTAAAAAGTCCTCTCAACATGTGAGATTGTCTTCTCTACATGGGAACAAGTTGGAACAACGTTTCCTATGTTGTTGGAAATTCCAACGTTGGCATATGCTGAGATCACACTCTTAAATTTATTTGTCAATTCCCTTGAATAAATCTATTTTCAATTTTATGTCTTTTAGTGCTGTATTTTTGTAAACTTTCAACTCTTCTCTGGGCATTGGTTTCAAGAAAAACATTCATCTTTTTAGTTCTTTATTTTCACAAAACCTACTGCCAATTTTGTTTCAATGGTGACTAATCCAGGAAGTTCAACCAGAAATCTATCAATATATGATCCAATAGAAAAGGAGGGAGAGAAAATTTAAGTAACAACAATAATCCATCCATCTCAAGTTAATGTTAAAGATTCATATTTTATGGCTAGCAAATTATGAAGCAACAGGCCTTTCAATAGCCGAATTTCAATGGAAACTGTGCTCAAGCCTTAAAGAACTAAGTATGATGTTAAAGTGAATGAATAGGCTTATAATTTATTTCTTTTTTAATTTACCAGTTTGAAAGATAAAGCAATTTTTCTAGATTGTGAACCATGGCATTTTGATCAGAAACTATTTCTCTTGAAAGAACATGGGAAACAACAACCATCTTCAGTTGTTATTACAATAGGGTTCCTTTAGGTCAGATCCTATGATTGAGTGCTTGGAGTTGTGGAGACTAAATTTATGAGGGAGATGAATGTTTCTTTACTTGACCTTTTTCCTAAGATGAGGTGATCACAGCTTTACATAATATGCATCCAACAAAAGCCCCAGGACCAGATGGTATGCCAACACTTTTTTATTAAAATTTTTGGAATATAATTAGTTCTAATATTATTTAAGTTGTTTTAGATGTGTTGAATAATAAAGTTAGTCCTTCAAATTTGAATCAAACTTTTATTTCTCTTATTCTAAAAATTAAAAATCTTGAAACTCCAAAGGATTTTTTACCTTTAAGTTAATGTAATGTGATTTTTAAGCTCATAAGTGCACAACTAATAGGTTAAAATGTTTTCTTCCATTTATAATCCATAAAAATCAATCTGCTTTTGTCCATGGTTGATTGATGATTGATAATTGATAATGCTCTTATTGCATTTGAAATTTTTCATTTTTTAAAACATAAAAATAAGGGTAAGAAAGGTTTTTTTTTTGTCTCAAATTGGATATGACTGAAGTGTATGATATGGTTAAGTGGGATTTTCTTGAGCAAAGCATGTTAAAATTAAGGTTTCATGCTAATTATTGTGTAATATGTTTCTTTTGTATCTCTTTTTATATTGATAAATGGTTCTCTATGTGCTAAATTTTCTCCAACTAGAGGTCTCCATCAAGGACACCCATTATCCCCATATTTGTTTCTCTTTGTTGAAGAGGGATTATTAGCTTTACTTTGTGATGTTGAACAAAAGGGCATGATTAATCGGATTAAGATTAATCGAACAACACCATCAATAACCCATCTCTTTTATGTTGATGATAGTGTTCTATTTAGAAGAGCTACCCCACAAAAAGTTTCAAATGTTATCAAAATTCATCACACTCACAAATCTACTTTTGATCAGAATGTGAATATGGAAAATTTGAAAATGATATTCAATCCAAATTTGAGTTCCCAATTTCATCAACAAATCTCATTGGTGTCAAACTTTCACAAAGTTGAGGCTTTCTCTAAATATTTGGGTCTCCCATCAGTTGTGGGGAGAAAGAAAAGGATATCTTTGCATCCATGATTGATCGTGTTGCCAAAAGGTAGAAATTTTGGAAAGAAAGATTATTGTCTCAAGGTAGAAAAGTGGTCCTGATCAAAGCCATTGCTCAATCTATTCCAGCCAACATCATGAGTTATTTTTTTATTCCTATGAACGTATGTCAAAAAATCCAATCTATGGTTTTAAATTTTTGGTGGGGTCAAAAAACAAATGAAAGGAGAGTTCATTAATGTAGTTGGTCCTAATTATGTAATGAAAAAAAAAAAAGAACGGTGGAATAGGCTTTTAAGACTTCCACTCATTTAACCTTGCTATGTTGAGAAATCAATTATGGCGACTCTCTCAAGATACAACTTCACTTCTATCTCAGGTTTTGAAGAGTAATGGCTTTTAAATGTGGTATGCCAATTCTTTGTTATCACAAAATGCTACAGTAATTGAATTAATTTATCAGAATTTTTATTCTTGGAATATTAATTTGATTGCTCGAATTTTCATAGCTTTTCAGAAAAAATAAATTTTCAGTATTCCTTTGAGTTACAGGCATCCTCCTTATCAATTAATTTGACATTACACTAATCACGGGAACTACACAGTAAAGAGCAGCTATTATCTTCTGATTCAAATGTCTAATGCTTCTCCAAATTCAAACAGAAGAGAACATGATTAAAATCAAGATTTTACATGGATGAACATTTCGAAACAAAAGATTCCTCCAAAAGTTAATCATTTCTTTTGAAAAGCCTGTCACTTTATTCTTCTAATGAACACAAACCTGGATTCACCAAATATTGAGACAAATATGGTTTATCAAAGGTGCGGTGAGGGGGTTGAGACAATAAAGCATGCTCTTAAAGACTGTCATTGGGTTCGCTATTATGGCAGGTTAGTTCTCTACATCTCCTCCCTCCTCATAATTTTACCTTTCGAGAATGGGTTGCATCGATGTTCTTGATCAAGGATTCAAACTTTGTCGCTTTATTCATTATGATGGCTGGTGTATATGGCATGCTCACAATCTTGTCATTTTTCAAAACAAAATTTTGAATCATTAGCAAGTATTGTCTTTAATTTTTAATTTGTTTCATGATTATAAAAAGCACAACACTCAGCCATCTTTACTTTCTTTGGAGCCTAGTAGGAGACCTTGGTAGAGACCACCACCAAACTGTATTAAGATTAATACAGATGTTGTAATTTTTAATGGTCTGGGTGTTAGACTGATATGCCCTAGAGTTTAATGTAAATGTAATAATTAAATTCCAATGGAAATAAAATATATAGTTTATTTAAATGAATTTCCCATTTGTTATAAATTATATATGTTCCATTAGTATTTTGTATGAGAATTTATTCTTAAAGAGTTTAAGAATATGAGTGACAGATTCTCTTTACCATTATACTATAAAATTTATTCATGGTCATAAAATTATAGATTGGGACATCATTCATTCGGAAGACCACCACCTTTGTTATCATTGATTATAAGTATGTGATACCTATGGTAATGGAGGTAGTGAGTCTCATGCTACAGGCATGTGATTTCATCACAACATGTGGATTCTCATATGATGAACAAGTTGCACTATGACATTACATGATGAATATATGAGTTTTTACCACAGTTAATATTCAATCGTCTAGGTCATAATTATGCATATGGTCCTTTAACTTGAGATGACATGTTATCTAATATATTGGTGACTACAGTTTGTTACTGCTTACATACTTCTACTAGTCACGTAAAGATACATAGCATGTGGTGGTTGTACTCAATGATATATTGAGGTAAATGTCCTCCAATATAGAATTCATTAACTTGGGTAAATAAGAAAGGAATCCTATGACTTTTAGTTCTCCTTAATATGAAATCCTTGGCCAATGTAAATGAGATTCACTAGAAAGTTGGTCTAGTAGGAATTAATATTATCAAGAATTAGAACTTAAGAGTGGTCATATGATCAAGGCATATAGGGTTTGACGAATCCATGACCCTAGCTGAGATTGGAAATTCGTAGTGAAGGGACTCGAGTGTATGGTAATTATGATCAATAGGTCCATGTAAATGTTCGTTGATTTGATCATCAACATTTTTTTCTATTTAAGTAGTCACGATATGTTATACTAGATGTCACTCAAGACTTACGAAACTATTTATGAAATGGGATTCTATACGTAGATAAAGAGGAAAATAGTTTTTCTCTATCTTGTTACTATTTAGGATATGAACCTAGTAAGTCACACACCATAAAGTATTAAGTGAGCATTGGATAAAGATATTATACATTAATATTTAATTAAAGTATTTAATTAATTATTAATTATAATCAAATTAAACTTATAATTAAATTTACAATGACCCTTACATATCTTGAAGTTCATTTCATAAAGAGTGCATCTCTATTTAGTGAATTTTGTATCATATGCAAAATATTGAGGACTAAATAGAAATTGGGCTTGGTCTAAGAAGGAATAAATAATTAATTATGAGATAATTAATTGTTTATTATGTTTAGAGATTCTCTACTAACTAAAGTGAAGACAACTCACACTCCACTAGCTACATGTCTTGACAAGTGTTTTCCTGCAATTCACTTGGTAATTACATGTGTCCAAGCTAGGGGAGAAGAGAGATGAGTCATCAAGTTAGTGAGTTCTCTCTACACATCAACCATATAAAAGGCAAAAAGTGTTTTTTTATAAAATGGTTAAGTCTAAGTAAGCAAATAAGTCATTTTTCTAGATTTTTTAGACTTGAAAAGGAAAGAACTTTGAAGTGTTAAAATTCTTCTTCTAAACTCATGGAATTAGGAAATGACCAAAAGCTAAGGAAGTCCAAGACTAAGAACTCTTACACATTCCCTTAATTTGGAGGTAGGACTTAAACCTTGAATAAGGGCAACCTGGAGGGGAAAGGGTCAAGTTCAACATCAAGAAGAAGGGGATTCCTAGCTTGCTTAAACTTGGTGTGAGATAAGCTAGAGGTTTCGCATTTGAGGAGCTAAACAAAGGGAGTAAAGGTATTTGATACTCTAATTATCTCTTGTAGTTTTAATGAGTTTTGCACAAAATTGGTGATAAAATTTTTGTTGGGTCAAATGTGGTCCTTTATGTGTTCATTTAATTTTATCAAAGTGTTTGATTTAATTACTTGAACTCTTTTTGTTGAAAGTGTTTTGACAAAAAAAATTTTAAATGGAAAAGATTTTAAAAGCTCAAACTGAAAACTTAAAATCATTTTTTCCGCTTCCGCTGCGCGACTTGCCTTTTCCCTTCATTGGGTGATGGTTTAGGAGTCATTTTTTATGACTTTTTAGGGGCAGTTGTGCTTATGGCTTCTAAAGTGATTCATGCTGAATTTTCAGTTGAAGTGTTTTGGGCGTATTTTTCATTATTTTTCTCCATATTTAGGTTTATTTGTATCCAAAAATTGCATTTAATCTGTTTCTTAAGTGATTTTCAATAAAGTTTAAGAATCCATGCAAAATCAGAGTTTTTGGAGCAAAAGACGAGATTCTTGAGCGAGTTAAGTCAATGAATCAATTTTTGGAGAGGTTTTCAAGGACCAAAGCATCTGTACGGGCAGTGCAAAAGAGTGTTTTGCTGGTGCAGATGAAGTTTTGGCTATGCACATTATTGATATGAAAAGAAGCATTTGCACAGGCCGTGCAGAACTGGATGTTGGTCATGCAGATGACTTGAAGCTATGCATTTCCTTGAACTAAATTGAAACAATTGCATGAGCTGAGAGGAAATGCATGGAGTTGTGCAAACGGCCCGACTCTGACAATATTTAAATGTGATTTTCACTCTATTTTGAGATATATTTCATACTTGAAAGGAAATCTAAAGATAGATTTTTAGATCTTTTAGGGTTTTGAAATAATTTTCTTTTAGATTTCAATTAGATTTGTTAGTTTTAGTTAATTTTCATTAAATTTGGCTTGTGAGAAGATTTGGAGCTAAAATTCTTCAAGAGATTGAAGAATTTTCTGCAATTTTTCAAGGTTTAATTCTTTAACTTATTTCTTTGAGTACTTATTGGATTTTGTACTAAGATATTAAACATGATTCTTTTGATGATTAATATTAATTTGTTAAAGTTTTATTCCATTATGAGCTAAATTCCCTTTTGTCTACGGATTTGCATGAAATAGTCATGATATGAACATGAGTGTTTGAGTCTTTTGATTATGCCATGTTATTGATTGCTTAACTATAAACAATTATTTGATCATCAATTTGTTTGATTAAGGGTTTGGGTGATTGAGCGATAGTGGAAATTTGAACCTGAAACTCGTTCAATTAGAATTCTAAAATGAATTAGAAATATGAGTTTTAGGATTTAATTCAATTGTCGACGCATGTGTTTGCTAGGTTATTTCTATGAATGTGATAGCTAATAGGATAAGTTATAGTAAATGATTATGTTGAGAACTGAATGATTTTGGCATAATTGATTAACTCGATTACGAAAGGTTTAGTAACAATTAACTGTTGATTATAAATCTCTAGGCTCTCATATCCATTACATACTCATAGCTATTACTTTGCTTTATCTTAGTTTGTTTGTCATTTTTCTTTATAAAACCAAATCAATTTTACTTTTAATTGCAAACCCAAAACAAATATAAGAAACCAATAGCAAGTTCCATAAGAGAATACAACCTTGGTGCTTATTCTATACTATGATAGCACGTATACTTGTGGTCACTTTTGATCAGTTTATACGGTATCGAACAAGTTTTTGGTGTCGTTGTCGGGGAACTTGAAAGGCGTTTTATGTGTTTCTTTGTGAAAATTTTTTGTTTTAGTTTTTTTTTTAACCTTATTTGCTCTTCAGTATTTTATACAAGGGAGAAGATCTCTGAATGGAGAGAATCTTCTTTTAATTGATAACGTGCATAGGATTGGAGTAGAGCATTGAAGGCTGGACAACACGGAGAATCCAAAAGCCATTGATGATCCACCTAAAGATCAGAGGGGGGAGGATATAGTGGATCTATAAAATCAAGGACACAAAGATCAAGTAGTTTTTGACCCTCCAAGGATCATGGGGGATCAAATGAGATTAATGATGGACTTTGCCAAGCTGATCATCAACACAACAACCTCCTGCATCTGTTTTGACATGGCATCTAGAAACTATGAGCTCAAGATGATACATTACAATATGTTTCCATCGTTCTACGGAGTGGCTAATGAAGACCCCCTCAACTTTATAAGGGATTTCTACTTCATCATTCAGACCATCCCTCTGCATGGTCTGATCGAAGATCAGCTAAAGATGAGTTATTTTCCTTACACCCTCAAGGATTCCATAAAGACTTGGCTCACGAAACTCCCTCCCAATTCTCTCACAACTTGGGAGGAAGTCTACAATAAGTTCATGGGGAAATTCTATTCCCATAAAAAGATGATTGATCTTTGAACAAAGATTGCAACATTCTCATAGATGGAAGGTGAGCCTTTTCATAAGGCATGGGAAAGATTTAAGATGTTGCAAGTCCAATTTCCACACCATCATTACCCATTAAACCTTCATAATTAGTTCTTTTATGCTGGGCTCACATATCAGAGCCAAAGTATAGTGGACAATGCAGCGGGTGGATAAATAAGTGAAATAACTATTGAGGAGGCATTTCAATTATATGAGATGCTTAGAGGTAACTCTCGGCAAAAAAGTGTATGTGGAAGGTGAATTGGTATACAAGATAGTGCACAAAATAAGGATATGGCTATGCAAATAGCCGAGTTAACTCACCATGTTTGATTCTTTTGCAAGTGAGTTCGAGAAAGCTCAAGCTATGGATGATCTCCAACCAAAGGATCAAAATGACCCTTTTTCTAACACATACAACCATGGTTAGAGAAACCATCCCAACTTTGGTTGGAGGAACAACAACCAACAACCTCAAAAATAACAACCACAATTCTAAGTGATGCAAAGGCATCCTTTCCAAGGGGATTCATCATGTTCCCAATAGCAACAAAGGAATTCTAGTTTAGAAGATAGCCTAAATAAATTTATTCAGGTTAGCACCCAAACACAAGAGGCAAACAATAAACGGATTGTCTCTTTAGAGGCTTTAGTGAGAAAGGTAGAGACCCAAGTTAGGCAAATTGTAACTCAGTTGCAAACCAAGGAAAGCTTCCCAGTCAACCAGAGTAAGCTAAGGCCATCATGGTCCTTCGGAGTGGTAAGATAATAGATAATGCTATTAGCACTAACCTTGGTGGTGCGAGTGTCGAGGATGAGTAAGAGAAGGAAGAGAATAGTAATGAGCATACTGAGGTGATCAAGGAGTAAGGAAAAGTGAAGGAGACTTCTTCTTCTTCAAAGCTTCACAAGGCGGTGGATCCTTATAGATTGCCTATTCCATTTCTTGAGAAGCTCAAGGGAGGTAAGAATGATAAGCAATTTGAAGATCTTTTCAATATGCTCTCTAAGGTAAGTATAAATCTCTCTCTTCTTAATGTGATACAAAACATTTCAGCCTATGCAAAATGTTTCAAAGAATTAAACTTTAAGAAAAGAAAACTTGAATTAGAAGAAAAAGTTATTGTGTCAGAGGTAGCTAATGCAGTTTTTCAGCATAAGTTACCTCCAAAAGCTAAAGACCTCGGAGGCTTTGTCATTGACATAAGTATGGGCAATGGAGAAGAGGCTAGAAGCATGCTTGATTTAGGTGCTAGTATTAATTTGATGCCTTATGCCTTATTTATCCAATTGAATTTAGGTGAGTTGAAACCCACTAAAATGTGCTTTCAATTAGCAGATAAGTCTTTGAGATTCTCGAGAGGAATCATTGAGGATTTGCTAGTACAAGTTAGGGGATTGATTATGCCTGTTGATTTTGTGGTGCTTGGAATTGGGGATGGGCTGGCCAATAGATCTTAATTGCATGTATTGTAGGGTAGACCTTTCATGGCAACAACTAACACATTGATAGATGTTAAACATAGAAATTGACCGTGTCTATATTGGAACAAATGGTTGAATTTTCCATATTTAACAATCTTACCCACTACACTTATTGATGAAACTCTTATTGAGGATTGTTGCTTTATTGATTGCAATGATATTTGATAAGTATCAAATTATACACTATTTTACCCCATATTCTTGTTGGATTTTAATTGTTAAATTGAATTTAATGTGTTTGTTCTTATTTTTTCAGTCATTTCTAAGTAATCAATTGAATTCCGGAGCTAGGAGTAACTATTTCAAGGTCCGGGCTGGAAAGACGAAGAAAATGGACCAAATCGGAGCTGAAAATCAAGTCTCAGGGCTGTCCCATGATCTGGCTCACAACTTTTGAATCAACCCATGAGAAATTCTAAAAAAATGAGAAACAATAGCTTCTCACAGTCCCCATCACAGGCCGTGACAGGGGCCATGAGAGCTCACTGTCTGTTTACGAAAATCTTACTAGTTTGAATATATCTCAGTATTTTAGGAATAACTCAAGATACAAAACTCCAATTGAGGTGATTTAGGTACCTTTGAAAAGATAAGAGAAAGATCTACACCTTTAAAGAAGACCTTAAAGTCTAATTCTTTCATTTGGATATCAAAAATTTGCAAGGAAATTAGAATTATGATTCTATCCATGGGAAAAGTCAGGAATTCGAGGCAGAGAAGTAATAGCTTATCAAGGTCCCCATCATGGGCCATGATAGGGACTGTGAGATCTTACTAGCTCTCAAATCCAAAGGTAAAATGCATAGAAGGCTGTCAAAGGCACTGGCATAGGTCGTGAAAGCCGCCCGTGATAGCCCTCTACACTTATAAATAGAATGAATTTTACAAAAAAAAATGTCTTGTCTTGGATTTTTAGATCTAGGGTTCACCCAAAAAGGTAGAAAGATGCCAAGAACTAAGGATTTGTGAATCAAGGAATGAATTAGAGGTGGAGAAACACAATTGGAGGCAAGATTAAGCAAGATTATCATTAGAATTCAAGGATTAAGCTAGGGTTCATCATGAGTTCTTTGGTTTATTTCCTTTCCTTGTTAATTTCTTATTATTTTCTTATTATTATGAATTGAACTCATCTAATCTACCTATATTAGATGAGTATTTGATGTTTGTATGGATTCATTGACTATTTTCCTCAATGAATTTTAAGGTTTTATTCAAATAATGATTTTGATTTATATTGTTGCACTTTTCATCTTCAATTGCATGCTTGTGGATGAATGTTGTTGCCTATTCTTTGCCAGAGATAGAAACTTAGGTTTTGGAATACTCAAAATCAATTACGTTTGCTATACTTGCTATAAAAGTATGGACTCTTATGATTTATATTATATTTCACTTATTTTTAATGTGGTTCTTATTTGATTGGTTGTGATAATAGATTCCCAACCTTTACTTGGGAAGTAGGGTTTATCTGAAAATCCACTTGTTAATTACCTTGAATGTTCATTGAGTTGTTGGTCATCTATGCAATATATTCAAATATGAATCAAAGTCTAAATAGATGCACTATTTCTTATTTGTCTCATCTTTAATATTGCAAGTTCTTGAATTTATCTTTTTAGGAATTAGCTGATAATTAGGATTTTAATTTTCAGTTCTTAAATAAATCTTAATTGTGAACTAGATAGCAGTTTAAGTTTGAGCTAGTACTTGCGTCGGTGTCTCTATAGATCGACCTCATTACTGCTATACTACCCAAACGATATGTGCACTTGGCTAAAGCTAGAGTAGAATTAATCATCGAGAAATTATAAATTTTTAAAACCCCTAGTGCTACTTTCAGCCCATCAAGTTTTTGGCGCCATTATCGGGGACACTTGTATGCGATATTTGTGATATAATAGCGACTGTTGATCTAGTCTTTTGTTTATATTTGTTTATTTTCATTTATTTTTATTTATTTTTTCTATTTTACATTTTTTTGTTTTATTTTTTGTTTGTAGAAAAACAAATTCTCCATGGATGATTGGTACTATCAACAATGGAATTCCTACCAGAATCAAGAATGGGGACATTCGGGAAATCATTACTACAACAATGGACACATGTTTCAGGGCATTCATTCCGTTGACGCGATCACATCTTCGACAACTCAAATTGAAGCTTTGAACAAAAATTTTGGTGTGTTTACCTCCGGAACTTCGAGACAACAAGTGTTAATTTGTGAGAGTTACGGTGGTGATCACTAGGTGCACGAGTGTAACATGCTGGGTCCTTTTGGTTCAAGTGGCTCAAGTGGGGGCTAGGAGCAAATCAACTATATGGGGAACATGTAGAGGGGAGGTCACAACCCCTACTCAAATTATTATAGCCCTGGGCTAAAAGATTACTTTAATTTTTCTTGGAGGAACAATAATGAGCAAAGGGTTTCTCCATTCGGATTTCAGCCAAGGCTTCCTATGCAACAACCAGCCCCTCCACCGAAGGAAAATGATGTGGGAGAGATTTTGAAAGAATATATAATAGCTAATGACAAAAGACTTCAAGCATGAGATGTCATGATTAGGAATACCTAGGCCGCACTAAAGAAACTTGAGACCCAAGTGGGTCAAATTGCTAAAATGATGAGTGAGTGGCAGTCCGGTAAACTACTTAGCAACACCGAGGCAAACCCAAGAGGGGAGTTAGAGGTTATCACTTTAAGGAGTGGTAAAATGGTGGAGGGTGTAGTGAATGAGAAAGAGGAGAAAGAGGGGAAAGAAGACGAAGAACCCCACCATGTTGAGATAGAGGTAGAAGTTGAGAATCAGAATGGTGAGCGATATTACACGAATGAAGTGGGAACAAATGTCGAGAATACAACAGCCATAGTCCAAACATCCACCCTTCCTGTAACCCAAATTCCAACCATCAAATGCCCTACCACACCATGTTTTACACCACTACCACCCTTTTCAAAATGCTTACTTGTTAGAGAAACAAGTAACCTGCCTATACTTGTG